>JAPYZR010005314.1:0-18191 GCA_030522945.1 Trichopria nigra
GTTTAAAACATTTTTCTTGTATAATTACAAGACAACAAATATGTATACAATTTAAATAAAAGTTTAATGTCCAACATTTAAATAGTTTACGATAACATAATATCTTATAATAGTTTTAATATACATTTAATGGACATGATTTTTTGCATATTTTATGTCTATTTTTCATGTATAATAATTTGATAATTTTGTAAGATTTTTTTATTTAATATATGTTTTACTTAATGTTATACAATTTTTGGGCATTTTTTAGACATTTTTGTTGTATACATCTTTTAACCAACATATTTGCCTAAAAATTAGTTTTAATCCAACAAATATATGCTTACAATTTCTACCAGATCGTGATATTGTTCTAAATATTTTGGTATCGATATAATTTGCAAAATTAACCCAATCGAAAACGAGTACTTAGACATACTTGTTGTGGGAAAAAGGGATACCTGATGAATATTGAAATAACAATCGGTATTAATGCCCTATCAAATCCCCGTCATAACTTACACTGCTAAAATAATAGCCTAGATGTAGTCTTTAGTAAAATCGTTGGTCCCACCATGGGTACAAATCGGTTAATTCTTTATTTAATTATTTGAAATAAAGTTAAAACATAATCGCAAACAAGAATGAGATCTTAGTCTTTTAGGTTATAATCAGACAAATATAGATAAATTCGCCATTATGGAGTACAATTTCATCATTTCGCAATATCAACTTGCGCCATTAAAATAATATACCGTTATCATTAATCCGCCGCTATCCCGCTAACATCGCATTACATTTACAATGAATGAGAAAAAAAACAAAGAAATCGTCCGTGAAATTGAACCCGCCTAAATTTACATTACACGGTTATTTTAATTTTTACGCGTTGGCCAGAAAGTTTCGCGATTCCGCGTACATAAAATATCCAGACAAATCAGGCATTCGAGCAGATCGAACGTATTTATGTTTTTGGCGGCTTTTTGTTTTATTTTTCCAGTCCAACAGCAGATTGCCTGCTATTTGAGAGAACGATTAATTCGCCGACGGTATACATCGGTTTCTTCGACGAGCGAAGAATAACAAGAAGATCATATAGCGTTCTCGGGAAAAAAATAATTAGATGTTCAGAAACTATCAGTAAAAAAAAAGGCTCTGCAAAGAGAGCTTTACTCATTCATACAATTATTTTCAGATTAAACTGACGTTCATGACTTGGATTTTTAAACGATGTTTTTAAGACAAATAACCTATTATTACATATTTATGTTATGTAATAATAAATGCTCTATGTGTTATTTAATTAAAGATTTAAGAACTGGCGCTATGATTCGGAACGAATAAAAGAATAGTTGAAGAAATTGCGCAAATGGATGCGATTGATTTTCAATTCAGTACATTACTGCGGTTAGTGCATTAAAGTGATTCAGCTCTAGATGAAAACAAAAAGAGCGCTCTCAATTGCAATAAAATTCTCGATTCATGTCTTAGGCGATTTGGCTCGGCGCATTCATTTTGCATTGGACTCCGATCTTTACTTCCGACTCGTTAATTTTTATGCCGCTGAAAGTGTACTTCGGTAGAAAGGCGGTATGTTAAAGCGAAATTCACGAGGAGAAGTCGGAAGATCGTAAAGAGCGTCGAAATCGGAAATTTCTTCGTGGTCCGCTGTTGGTCTATCGGCGTCGTCCGCCGCAACAGCAACGGGGCGTCGGTTATCATCGGACTTTTGCTAGAAGTTACACTTCCTATTCCCGTTGTATATTTTCCGATCCTCGTATTTCCTCTAAAGCCTCTTTATTGCTGCTGCTGCTGCTTCTTGACTGTCGCACGATCCTCGTAAGCTTCCTGAAAATTCAGTGAGTTTCCCGTATGCCTGATCCTTAAACATGTCTCGCTACTCTTTTGTAATATTTCTCGCATAAATCTCATCACTTTCCCATCTTTTACTTCGTCTATCTTATGAACTTTAAAGCTTTTAAAGTTGCAGGAGGAAGTACCAATCACGCGTGAAGCGTCCCCCATTAGTGTTAACATTTGTTTACTGATGCAAACTGATGTTCATATCATACAAGATGCTAACAAATTGCATACAATCCATCAATTGGATCGATTGCTCAGGTATAAGTGTTTCCTGTCGACGGATAATTTCTAACATTCTTATTTATTAATCAGTGCAGAAAGTTTCCGCTTAAGAAATCTAATCTTCTTTTCTGAATATTTCCTGGTCCTGCTTTGTTAGTAGGTAGTGTTTCTTGGCACGTCTTCTTAAGCCAATTAGGGCGACATTGGATGATTCACGTAGCATTCTATGGTACGGGGCAAGACAGAGCGATTAATTTTCGATCGTAAAGTCATGGGGAGGTTTGTCGTGGGTATCGGCCCTTACCAGCGGCGAGTAATGCCGGTCTCCTTTATTGTCCCCAAGTAGTTGTTTTCTGTAGGCCCTTGCTCGACAACTTCTATTATTCTCATTGGCTCTGAATTTGCTGTGCATCAGCGACGCGAAAGAGCGCACCTTCGAGGTGTAGTGAGAGCTGGAGCTTGTAGAAAGCGACACTAACGAGTGTCGCGCTAATTACGACGTCGCGCATGAGAACCGCTTACCAGAAACGCCTTTGAGTAATAATTAGGACCGACCGACGGAAAGAAGGCGACCCTCAAAGTGGTAGATGCCGTCACTATGAGTGCCGCTACAAGTTCCGGAAGAAAAATTTTAGTTTGACTCTTAAACGCGTTGTGCGGTGTGTCGCGACGTTGGTTTTAATTAATCAAAGGTGCTGAGCATTGTTATAACATCCAACATTATATATATCTTCTATATATAGAATTTGGAAATCTTCATTGTAAGGTAGAGTTAATGTTATCATGTGGATTCAACAAAAAATTGTTTACCTGCGCATTCGGTAATATCAAGACGAAACTTTAGAAAAATTTAAAAACGATATTCTGTATTTTAAAGAATCACATGTGCAATGCACCAAGCGGCGGCGGCTCAGTGGTTAGAGTATCGGATTCATAATCAGAAAGTCCCTGTTTCGATTCCCTGTCTCGGCCATCTGGCATAGGAAGCCTCTGTATTTATTTATAAACCCAAGTGTCTAATAACACCAAAGCTCAGGTGGTTCAGATATTCCACCTTCATAAACTGTGGGCCTCTTAGTCCTACATGGGTTCAGAAAAGTCGACGCTAAATAAATACAAAAAAAATGTATGAAATACGTAAAAATTTTGCGTCTTTACGAGGAAATCTTGACGATAAGATCTGCTATTTTTACCGATGAAGCCGAACGAGTCGATAAAAGAGGCTCTTCGATCGTTCTTAGTAAATCTTGAGCGATTCACGATATTCGATCATCAAACAAAAGAAAAAAAAATCGTAAAAAATATCGTGAGCGAGATCGCCAGCCGAATGCGTGTGCTCGGTATCGATCGCACTCATTGCTCTTCAGTTTCGCGCCGGTCAATGACGTCCATCCACGTCGAAGGAAGATTCTTCGAGTCTGGTCTTCATCCAGACTCGTCGGAAGCAGGCAACGTTCCTCTTCGCAGAGCTGTCATTCGCGCTATTTCTGGGGCTCTCTCGAGCCGAGCACGCTGAGCATTGCAGGGACTGGAAAGAGATCGCAAAAGTGAGCGTCTTGTTGTCGCCATCGACGAAGCATAACCGTGGCAGCCGCTCATAATAATTAGCGTAGCAGGCAGTCCGGCACAAACGAAAATAGACGGCCACGGCCCGGAACGAAATGCTTATCCGCGATATGTTTCATCCATTCAGAGTGCGCTCACGAGCGCATTTTCGCATCTGCACCAATTAGGCATAAAATACAACGCAACTCGCGCGACTAACGCACCACTGCCATCACCGGCATCTTCGTGACAAGCTGCCAACGAAATTACTGCTTACACGAAGTATTAAAGTAAATACTGCGATAAGCAAGGCGTTAAAGTAAATTATTACAAAGCTATTTTGCTTATATCTGCTGATGTTGATGTTTAGAAGTGCCCGTTTAGCCGGAAAACTATACTTGTTTCTATGATTACAGTGACGCATTGAAAGTACGTAACAATTTTAATAGCATACGAAAATGTATTTTAATTCGAAATAGTAGTGTTGCCTTTTATATACAGAGCAGTATTGCAGAAAATTAATGTTTCTTAAACTCTCTTGGCCTTAAAAGGATATACTTCCGAAAAGGACGGTCCGGGAATCCTTAGCGGACATATGTTTTCCGACGTATTTTGATGTGCTGAATTCGAATATCACTATGAAAATTGGCGGAAATGCGATTATCATGGTCAAAACCACGAAAAACCATAAAAAATAGCTATTTTTTTGTAGTTTTTTGCGTTTATTTCGAGAACCACAAATCTGATGAAAAAATGTTTCAAACAAAAAATGTAGGGCACGAAATTCTGTACAAAAATGGTCTAATGCATTTTCTTCGTATTACCAACGATAACACCGTAAATGAGCGAGTTCGATTATCGTCCATATGTACTGTTAGATTACTAAACATATATAATGCTCGCCTCTCAGTTGTGCTTGCGTTCTGGGGGGATCCGCCCCACCAGACCCCCATTTTTATACTAACCTAACCCATATCCAGACAGGCGTGACTGAATCGGTTCGACATTTTTTCATTAGATTTGTAGTTCTCGAAATAAACGCAAAACACTACAAAAAAAATAGCAATTTTGGAGGGTTTTTCGTGGTTTTGACCATGATAATCGCATTTCCGCCAATTTTCATCATGATATTCGAATTCGGCACATTAAAATACGTCAGAAAACATATGTCCGCTAAGGATTCCCGGACCGTCCATCATATAGATCGGCTTAGGACTAAAGGTGGTTTCGAGTTTGTATTATTCGTCTCAGGGCTTTTCAACATCAGGTTAAGTTGAAACAATTTTGTGGTTTTATAAACTCGCCTGTTAATGTTACGGTGTTGGTTATTACGGCAGGAAGTATTTTTCTTCTTCGTCAAGGGTCAGTTCTTTCCTCGGTATTTGTACTATATGCATATCCGCCTTCAATATCCTGTAATGTACTAATGCAAACAAAAAAACAAGTAAATAATGTAAATACTCTACTTTTACACTTTATTTTTGTATCTTTTTTTTTACTACTACTTTATAAGAAGAAACAAAAGAAACAACTATATAAATACGATAAATGAAATTAAGAATATATATACATAGTACGTTGCATGAAAAATAAACAGAAACAAGCGTCATATTTGCGGAAAGGTCAGTTTCCGGGTGGTGTAACTCGAACTGGCAAGGTCATTTCTATAGACAGTGATCTTTTCGTAAACAAAATAGCATCGTCATCTGCGCTACTATAGCAGCGGCTTTTGCAGTTGACGGGAAGAGTTGCGATTGCGGAAAGAGGCGGAACAGACGGTACACACGCGTAGCGGATGTTCACTGTCGGTTGGTCGGTTTGTTCCCTTTTCCCTTCCCGCATAAGGGCGGCAATGCGTTTTAAAGCGAAAGACGCAGAGAAGCGAAAACGATCATTCGAAGCGAGAGGAAGTAGCGCATCGTCAAACTATAAACTTCAAGATGCACGCTCTATATGCCTCATAAACCAGTCGTAATATGCCGCGTAGTATTTTTATGTTCTACAAAAAGATTTTGATTCTATATATGTTACAAAGACATCAAAGATTCGAAGAATTATGTAGACCTTTTGTGTAGTGTATCACTTTACTACAATTCATTCTGAATTTGTTTCAACACTTTTAGAACTATATTCCTATAGGACATCTGTAAGTTAAAAATCAATCGACGTTTCAGTTGGAAGACAAAGACTATTATTAAGTTTAAGACCTAATTACATAAAGCCACATGAAGAATATTAATTATTCATATTATGCACGTATTCACGAGTAAACCGTTTCCTTTCGTTCCTTCAAGTCTAATTTATTTTCCCTTCGTTCTTGTGTTTCAGAGCCGCTCTGGGAAAAGTCTGCATGAAGCTGGTCGTCGTCATGGGTGTACCCTGGATCCTGGACATAATCTCGTGGATGGCAGGAGGCCCAGACGAGCTGTGGTACGTATCGGACACGTTGAATGCCCTTCAGGGCGTTTTCATCTTCGCTGTGGTCGGCTGTCAGCCCCAAGTCCGAGCAGCCCTGAAGAGGATCTGGAGTAGGAATCCACGGGCAAATGCCGGAAGGCAAGGCAACGGCCTCAGTACAACCAGTCATGGAATGCCCAGCATGGGCGACAGCGTCACACAGAATCCGAGTACCAAAACCGCGCCCTTGGAGACGATTTGCTAGATGATCACAGACGACACGAATTCGCCACGGATACGGGAATAAGAAGAGTTGAAGAAGAATTTTGCTCCGTACGTCGTTTTCCACGCAAATCTCGAGCCAATTTAGTCAATCGCGTGCTCTCTCGAAACGAGAAGACTTTCGATAAGTTTCGAAGAGAAATCGACAAAAAGACTAGCGCGTGGAACGATGTCGAGCAATCGTCGACGACGAAAGATGCCTCGAAAGGCGCTCGTCAATCCTGAGCGAACCTAGGAAGGTCCTCGAAACCGTCGACTTCAAAGATCGATCTATTCCGACCGTAAGCCAGGCGTAACGAGTCACTCGATCAGATGCGTCACTCGTGTTTCATCGGATCTTTGAAAACTCCTCGAGCGTAACGAAAACAATATTCTTTAATCGCGACGCCATTTTCGGAAAATACGTTTTTAAGCTATCCGATAAGAAGGCGATGACTGAACTTTTAATAGGAACGATAATAAAGAAACCGCGTGACCAGAAGCGTATGGTCCCAGTTAGGTATTTTGTTTTCTTGTTTTACACAAGTATAAGAGTTTTCTTTCTAATACTTAAAAACTCGTTAAGTTTCCGACGCCAAAGACACACCCAACGGGGGGTCACACGTAAAAACCTTCGGTTTTTTAACAGTTACTGGTTTGTTTGTATCATCTTTTATTTTTAACTTTTTTTTTCGCTTCTTGTGTTTTTCTCACCTATTATTTTATACCTCGTCTCGCGTCGGGTATGCCGGAATTTCCAAGAGACGCCCGATCCTCTCGATATCATCCATCCCTTAGCATAAATTTGCATAAGCACCGCGAGTCGCACAATTGCACTTGCAATTTGCATATTTACGACGGCCGGAGCGCGTCGTGCCCTATCGAGATGGCTATAGGCGTTCGTACGCCTAAACCTTGCTTTTTCCTACCAACCCTCGGCTGAACGAAACGTCGTAATTATTGCGCGAAACTCTCTCGCCGAGTCGACGTGTGTTCGGACCCTCGAAAAATTAGCGAAAAGGGAAAATTCTCGCGACGCCAAACACTATAATAATAATAATAATATTATTATTAATTTCACCATATACGTACGTTAGTATGTAGATTAAAACGAGCAAGTGCTCTCATTATTTTACACTTTTGTTACCTAACATTAACATGGAACAAGAACTTAGGTCACGCTAAAGGGTAAAAGTATGAACGGTAATTGAGCATGGCGCGAGCACACGTCGACTTTCATTGCCGGCGAACCATATCGTCCATTTCGCGATTGAACAAATCGGATAAAAACTGCCGTCGGTTTTTCTTCGCCGACAACTTTTCGCATTTATCCGACGACCTTTCGAGCGTCGTATCTTTTGCACTCTTTTTTACAAATGACTCGCCGTCGTACATTTTCGAAGTAAACCGGAAAAACGTTTTATAATCATTTATTCGCGAAACAACCTGTTGAAGTTGTATTATCGCCGTTTTCCAGCGGTACACTTTGTGGCGCATACGACGAGAACATTTTTTCAAATATCTTTTTTAACCGCGAGGAGGGAGGTGACGCCGAATGCACTCGGTGACCGGCGTCGAAGTGTTGGTACATCGATGTCGATAAATCTTTTCCCCCAGTATATAAGTATATATATAATAAAACGGAACACGCCGATAAACGCCGGGGCATAAGTGATGATAGCATTCGTGACAATAAGAGATACATACAAGGAAATCGATGCCTTCTTCGCACTGCCTTGCTCACGCGTAGTGTTCACTCGTGCCGAATTGTATGTAAGGCTGAATCAGTGTTCAACACAATTTCGACATTAATCGTTCTTGAAATTGGACACGAAACAAAGAGGCACCGAGACTAGAGAAAAAAAAGAAACGTGGCCTAAGAGTTGAAATGTAGTATGCGGAAGTTTCAATTGTGTATAGTTTTAAAGTATTTATTATTAGTTCGCTCAGACTTGTTCAGGTGATCCTCTATACTCTGGAAGAAAGGCCTGGAGATATGATTCTGAAAAAGTTTAACGAATTAAAAAAAAAACAGATAGAGACAAATATATTGCATTTTAACTGTTGGGTCAGAGATATAGGCGCTGGATTCGATCAAAGTTGTCGTCTTTTGGGGGACATGGACAAACGGTTTGATTCTTGCAGCTATACCGACGTTAATAGAATCGTAGAAATCTTTGACAGTAGTCGCCCTCGTCGATACTTTGCTCTTGGTGCTTGCACCGGGAGTACACCGGAAAACCAAGCGGTATAACACGTTTACACTCGCATCGACACCGGAATACAAGTCCGAATATCCCCCGGTGAAGTGGTGCGCATACATTCGACTGCTTTTACAATTGTCAGCGCAATCGCGGGGACGTTTTCCGTCCTGTCGAGTACGAGTGAGACGGAATTTGTCGACGAGAATTGCGTTGAGGTTTCGCATGAAGAAAAGCGGAGGCGATTTCCGTCGATGGGGAATTTATCGGGGCTTATGTAAATGTTTCGTTTCTAGGGGAAATTACCGTGTTCCGAATTAACACTCGACGGCGCGTTCTGAAACTCGTCATCATTTGCTCTTTCAAACGCAGAACGCGCTAATTTCCGCGGTGTATATTTTGCCACTACGATTTGCAGAAGAGGGTTGCGCGGTTCAAGAAGTGCAGCGTGTGCAGAACAAAAAATAAAAAATTAGTCGGAAGGAGAAGATGTGTGACTTCCGTTTAGTCGGAACATATAGGGGAAAGCAGTATTTAAAACGTCGAAGTTCTCGAATTTATTAGAATGGTAACTTATCGTAAGTTACGCAATATTATTTTGCGTCTTGTATTATATCAATGTATTATACCGATCTTTCATTTCAACCCAAACAACATTGTACTATATTCCTTACGTTTACATTATATAAGTTAAGAAGAAGCAAGAAAAATATGTCCAACGTTTTTAAAAGGTTTATGCGATTTAAGATTCTTTATGTATAACATTTCGGATAAACTAGAGTACTTTCGTGATGTGTAATGATAAAGAATTTTAGAACAAAAAGCTGAGCCTCCGTCGAGCGAGAAACATGTGTCGTGCGTTCCGACCAGCTTTATTCGTACGAACGATAATTCAAAACAAATGATGACAATGACTTAAATGTTCATAATGGACATTCGCTCGGAACGCACGGGGCATCATTCCGGAAAAAACGGGTCGTCCCAATTAATGTTAGGTCCTTAAACTTAAGTAGCGAAAATGATGTGATAGTGCGATTGAGTGCGCGAGAATATATCTTCGCATGCATGAATAAGTCGAAACAGCAATAATTCGATATTTTGAATTTACCCTTTTGATTCCTTTGAACTTTTTTATCATTTTTTCGATGCATTTCTTAAGATATACGTTTTCAAGAAAAAATTTGTCAATTTTATCTCATTATTCACGTTGATGACACGGAATGTTGTCGCAATGTCGATTCTCCATTAGAGGCAACAAACATCGCGGAAACTGGCATCTTCGAAGCAATAAAATAGTAGGTGGCCCTATACGAGAAGGACAACGAGCGTTTATTGGACGACACGCGAGACGCTCGAAATCAACAGGTGTCAGTGTCACGCCGAGCCGTAGAAATTAATGCGAATCGACTTGGTAATGCGTGTCGAGATAAAAGAGAAAAAAGGCGGAGGGAGTAGTAACAAAGAAAGAAAAGAAAACCGAAAGCATATATATAGGGAAACGAGATCTCGACGTGAGATTCGCACGCGCTTCTCGCGCCCGTTCCGCAGGTATACACGCACACGAGTGCGATAAAATATAATTTACGAGCTATGATGTTTAATAGTCTAGTTGATGTATAGATACACGCATTTATACATATACATATGAATATATGTATACGTGCGCATATCTATATGTACAGATATATTTATTGTATATGTTACGCGTACACACACGTATACTCACTAAACCATGTAATTAGTTGATTAACGAGTATAGTAACTTCATTACCTGCTCATCGTTACTCGCCGAGCCTCAAACACACCGAAAGCTTGTGCACGGGCGTAGATTGCATTACTACGTTGCAGGCGGCGACGATCTCGGTATCATCCTCGTCGTCCTCCGGCGCTCTTGTACATATATATATATATACGCATAGGCAACTATACGTTATTTCGTTGCGTCGTGCGAATTATCGTCCGTCACGGGTTATACCCGGTGCGAAGAAACAGAAAGAAACACTGGAAAAAAAAATTTGTTATTTTCAAGTAAATATTTACTTGAATTAAGAAAAGATTTTCTTGAATTGAGTAAGATTTACTAAAAAGAAGTAAACATTTTCTTAATTCAAGTAAAAATTTACTTGAAAATTGCAAATTTTTTGTTCAGTGTACATCAATATCGTTATCCTCCATTATATTGTTAAATTGTTTTATTGCTGAATTGGTGTTCATTGAAATAAAATTGTCCGCCACTTGAACCAGCCTGCACTGATAATAATAAACCCTGGTGAGCTTGCGAATAAAAAATTTTGTTACAGTTTCGGGCGAATTTCAAATTTAACATCTGAACGATCGGATGTTTTGTTTATAGCGGGATGAAAAAATAAACGGATTTCGATATGAAGCGAGATGACCCTTACGGAAATGTACACCAAAAAATATTGTTCGGGGTCCGAAATGACACCCAAGTCGGTGTAAACACTAAAAAAATGGGTGTAAACACTAAAAAAAACCAAATCTTGAGGGAAAACCCTCAAACCGATTCTTTCGATCGATGATTATTATTATTATTATTTTATAGAGTTGAACGACACATTCGTTATAAGATGTTTCGTTTCTTGTTAGACGGCATATTATTGCTCCTCAGCACCGGAGGCAATAGTGACAATAACTGTATATCTCTTATTTATTGGCAATTATCCCCAGTAGTGCGAAGATAATGAAAACAAGCACGCACGCGCCAGATGTAATTAGGGTACGCATTTCACCGAGGTTCGGTCTGTCTTTTTACACATATATAGCGTCAACTCGCCGCACACATTGTTAATAAGTAAGACGACGTGAACAGTGGCCACGTGTTAAAGTCATAAATGTCCCCAAGAAAGCGCAGCGATGCACACGACGATAACGAAGAGCAACCTTATTAAATATAGCATCGTTGACGTAATATTTGTAATTCACGATAATTGTACGAGCGACTTTTATTTATAATTAGTTTATAAGGCGGTAGACTGTTTGTAGAATAAGTCGCGTTCATCGACGAGGACGAATACAGCATTGAAAAGTACACGTCGAGACATACGTTAGAGATCGAAATTAATATATGTATAAGGATGTCGCGCGTTAAACGGCCCATTGTACGATTTCATATGCCGTATACAAAACTTTGTTTGATTTTTTTACATTGTAATGTACTCTTTACACATACGTATTAGCGTACCTTGCCAGTAATTTTAGAATTAAGACGGGGTAATAAGAGAAAAAGAGAAAAAAGAAAACACTTTTACCATGCATGATGTTTTGCAGAATACACATACGCGTGAATCGCCTTGAAAACAACGCACAATTTGATTAAAACAAAAAAAAGAAAAGAAAAGAAAAAAAGAAAAATGTAAACATTTGTGCGAATACGATGAACATTGAAAATTGAAAGTTGCGTAAACGCGGTGAGATTATATAATTGTAGCGTAACAAAAGGATGGTAGTAGAGCGGTGAAATTATACGGCAAAGATTGTAGAAAGCTAGATGAAAGATAATAGTAAAAAAATAAAATTGTATTAACCGATTACCGACCGTGGCGCAGGTCTTCGTAGCGTCCGTATACTTGAATCGACATTCTGTAACAATGATATTTGTAAACGCTAATTTAGAAGAGAGAAAATAATAAATACCGTGTCTATATATTATCGCCAGTCGTATACCATTCCTGCGATATGCTGCGATGTATATCGTAACAGCATTGCTGTATCGCAATATTATCAAGTAAAATAAAGGAGAACCGTTAGTACAATTACAAGTGTCATTGATTCCATTTATTCCCCCGTTTCATAACCTCTTAGACCGCATGATTATATATAGTGTTAATTTCACCCTGACATTTTCAATCTCTTTTTTTCTATGCTTTCATAAAAAGTGTTTTTAGAGATAAATGTGAAAAAAATAATTCATTTTGCGATGAAATATTTAATTTTATCCTATTTAGCCTTACGAAATTATGAGAATTAAAATGAAATGATATCGATATAACTAGATTCGGGAACGATACATTTTATAATTCATTTGAATTCGATTAAAATTAATTACATATTGCATATTAATTAAATTAATTACCGTATCACACTTACAAGTGGCTTTAGTCATTCATATAGAATGTACCCTGTACTATATATATATATAGATTTGCAGTACAAATACAGAGCAAAATGCGGGCAATTTTATTTTACAAAATGATCCTTTATTTTCGTATGTACTCTTTCATGCTCAATTTAAATGGCGCTTTCCTATCACCAGCTTTAAAGAACTCCCCGGCCTAGAAATTAATTCTTGTATAACTGCCACGAATTCGATTTAGTTAAGGGAAACGTTTGATCGAATGTCATTGTGAATTACGTGAAGAAAAAAAATTATATTTTATGTTAATTTATTGATTGTTTGAAACTCCCAGGTAGAAATTAATCGTGGCATTCTGTTTTATTGTAAAGTCCCTATATCGAAAAACCATTATAAAATCTGTACGAGAAAATCTCTCGATTCTGTCCAGATTTTATGTAGAAAATCTAGAAATTTGATAGTGAAAATTACTATAAATTCTTACTATAAATTCTAGGTTAGATAAAATATGAATTCTGTCTCGTTTCTATATCAGTTTTGTCTAGAAAATGCTAGTTATGATTATTTTTATAACAAATTTTTAGGTTAGAATAAAATAGCTTTTCCTAGATGAAAACTAGACAGATTCTGTTTAGATCATGGACATAGATTGTTATCATGGCTCAGTATACATTAAGCGTCTACCTGCAGATATTGGGGCTGCATAGTTTTCCAGTCTAGAACCAGTAATTATTCTTTGTAATCCAGACAGAATTGATACAGCGCCACAATTAATTTCTGCTAGCCCAAGCAAAAAAGATAGATATATAGGGCGTGATTTCGTGGTCAATGAGTATTGAGATTTGTAGCTTTTCAATTGTCATTACATTAGGACCCCTTTTTTGTCATTTTTCGTATCAAACATTACGGCGGCTCCCTCCATTTTATTTTAACTGTTCTTCTCGTCCAACAACACTGGTAGTGTGAGAAAGAGAAAACGATACTTTTGCCTTCATTCAGTTAAAATAGGGGAATAAACAAAATTGAAATAAAACATGTTATTAAAATAAGGAATTAAATTCAAGTAAGGAAGGGGGGGAGTCTACGGCGTACTCTGAAGTTACTCTAATATATAAAAGTAACAAAATAGATTGAGAATGAATGAGAATATCCGAGTCAAAAAACTATTTTTTTAATTTCTACACAATAAGATTTTATTTAAAACAACTCTATATTAATAGGAAATAGGATTAATGTTTATTTATTCAGGTTATGGTATTTCCAAAATACCACCGTGTGGTATCAAAATAGAAACTGGATTAGGTCGTCCACTTTCTGCATTAAAGCAGAATTTTTACAGACAGGAAAGAAAAATATTTTTCGACAAATTTCAATAAATCCGAGAATGTTCAGTTATACCGTTTTAAGAAACAAACCGATAAATTTTTAAATACCGTTCACGACTTTATTTTTTAATATACATACATTTCAAATGTTTAAAAGTGCAAGGATTATATACTGAGTTGCTGTTATAGTTGCGTGTCGAATTAAAAAAGACTCCAGAACTTTACGTCCTTACTGAAAATTCCTATAAACAAAAAAGTTGTTTTTTGGAATGAAAACAATTCGTTACTATTCAAAATTCTACCAGAATATGAAATTGCGAATTAAAGTGATAGAAATATTTTTTTAAAATTTCAATTTTTACTTTACATCTATTGTATATATAATCATTTGTCCATTTATTGAGCTCATATTTGAAAATTTCTTCAACTACCGGAGCGGAGGGACTTCCACACCTGCAGAAGACAATAATGGTCCCTGGGTGTGCATAACGGGTGCAACGCATAATATAATGTTTTAGTATCACAATACTATAAGCGCATTACATATCCATATGGCGAATTCCTCACAAGTTAGTTCCCACACTATAGGAATACAAACGAAAATACTCCACTTCCAAATATAAAAGATTAAAATTAAAAATGAGTATAGTAGTAAAACAAGATTGTCAAAAGCAAAGTACGTTTTTTATTTACTCCTTATTTGAAATTATGGTATCAACTTTGGAGAATCTTCCGTGTATCGGAAAGGGGTAATACTAAACAGTTATTTCTAAGTTAAAAGGCCCCCTTCCCCCTATTATTGTCATCGTACTTGGAGCATGCACAAGTTTAATGGCTAGAAGTCTGGAGTCCCCTGACTGTCATTCGCGTGTATCATATAACTCGGTTATACAAGTAGCTTCCTAACGTCATTTGGCCTTTGCACGCTTCACTGGACGACCCGATAGCGTGGCTGTAGTTCCAAACTTGACGGACCCTTTATAATTCGATCGCGAAGTTCGGCGTGTTCCAGTCCTTCTATTATGCGAAAAGAGCATTCCTATGTATCTTTCTTTGAATACAGGCTCACCATACTTAATCAAGGTATATATTCGAGACGCCAGAAATCAGTCAGACCGATGGGGAGACATTTGACAAGAAGGGGATGACGTTAAAATAAAAATCAGGCATTTTCACCTGATGGATGAAACCTGAATGAAATCCATATGAAATATTTCAAAACATTGAAAAATGGGAACAAATTTTATATACATGTATAAATGTTGCTTGAAATAGTTGTGGAGTTCTGGACCATAATATTTGTCATACACGCGGACGATTTAAAGCGGGGTGGACAAATTTCAACCTTACACTGAAAATTCCCATATGGGATCCCATGTGGGAGTTGAACGTGAAATCCCATATACGAAAATGTTTAAAATTGTCTTATAAATATTCCAGAATTCTTTTTCATCACACAAAAACAACATATTCGTATATGGGATTTCACGTCAAATTTTTGCATATGGGATTCGCATCCTTGGTAAAAAAGTGGATAGAATCGTATAGAATAGGATTCAAAGTCTATCCGGATTTTAAAGAAACGGATAGAAATGTATAGAAAACGTATCCATTTCTATCCGGATAGAATTGGAATCCGATTCTATACGATTCTGTCCACTTTTTTACCAGGGATATATCCCACATGGGAATTTTCAGTAGGGAAGGTATATAAGCGTTAAGCAATTAAAAATACGGATTGAAGATTCAAAACTTGGATTGAAAAGTATTAAAAGGGATAAAAATGGATTCATTTTCTTCATATAATGGGTACTTCCGGATCTCCCTCTGAAATTATCTGAATTCTGCAGTTGAATTGGGACTACATAAATACCTAATCCAACGGGTTTTACTGTGATTATTCAATTTTGTAAAGAATCATCATTTTGGTAAACCTATATTTCTATTGTTATTCCCCCAGTTAAAAAAAAAAAAAAAAAAATACGGATGTAAACTCGGTTTAAAAAGGATTAAAAATGATTAAAAATGGATTCATTTCTGCTACAACGAATACTTCTGAATCCTTCTTAATCCAAATTTTGAACATTCAATCCTTTTTCGTTTACTGGGATAAGTAAAATGTCTGGAAAATAAGTAATAAATTATTTGTAGAAATAAAAGTTTTATCTTTACCTTTTTATTTTTATTATTAGAAAATAATTTTATTGTTTAATACAAGCAGTGGTAATAATATAAAAATACACTATGTAAAAGTATGTATTGAAATTTAAAAAGAATATTCTATTAAATACGCTTTCTTTAAGATTGCATAAAAGTAACTGAATTTCTTACTTCGTTTAAAATTAAAATTTACCATACCTTATGAATTAGCCACGCTTTCATTAAAGGCATCGATATTCGTCAAGTGCTATCTTTTATGAAGAGCAATAAAATATTCTGTGCTACTTTCACATTATAAGTATAAATTTACATTACAATAACTTGTTGACTTCTGTTGTTGTGCCAATGAATTATGATATTTAAAGAATAAGAGTTAAATCGATATACATTAATTTTGTAGCTTTTACGACTTCAAAACATAAGTAGAAAAGATCTTGGCAAAGAATTATTTTTATATGACAATGTTTACATTGCAAATTTTTGGGATAAATTGATCACTACATGTTAATTATAGAACTACTATTATAATAGTAGTTGAAGAGTTTTAAATAAAATTTTGTTCATAAAGTCGTCGTCAACTTTTTAATGTTATATATTATTTATAGAAATATGCAATATTTTCGACAAATAATTTAAAAATGTTATAAATAATTAAATATAGCTTATATAAATATGTATTTGCAATTTATAATTATACATTTTTTTTTATCAAGTTGTTGAAAATGTAAGCAATTTACGCATGTACTTCAAAATGTATGCGAAGAAAAATTATATTTTGAAATAATCTTTTATATAATGTATAATCACTATTTTATGAATAAGATATACTGCGGTTTATGGATTAAGCTGCACGTATACCTTAACACTTTTGAGTTCACTTGACGTTGAAATGTAATTCCGTATGTTGCCATCAAATTGCGTGATCTTATCAAGTCTGCTAATTCAAATAATCAGCAAAAAAACTTATATGCATGGAATAATATTCAGAAACGTATGCAGACTTTGTAAAATTGATAATAGAATTCAAAGTCCTTCTGTGTACTGATCCACAATACCGATACTTGAATAAGCTCTTCTAGAATGTGTCGACTCCGTTCAGAGGTTGGTGGCTGATGGTGGCACCATAGCCCGGTATTTCTCGAATCAAACAACGATCGTTAGTGTTTACACAGCTGAATCAATAATGCTTGAAATTCCCTCTTAAACGCACCATTCGAAAATAATGTAAGGCAAGTACGTAGCGCGTAACGTCTATGTACAAAGTACTTGTCCTTTGAGTAAATTACACTTTCCACCTTTGCCATTTCTATCTCTTCTGCCTTCGATTCTGATATTCTCATTCCAATTTGTTTCATCTCCCTCAACCGAAAGTTTTTTAGCTTCCGATTAACCGAGTAATTAAACCGAGAAAACTGCCAATTAAACAATAGATAGTCCCTGCAATTAAATTGAAGATGAAGAAAAAAATGTTAGCGTAAACTGTTTAATTTACTAGAAAAGGTGGAATGCCCACACTTTCATTTATTGAGTTCGCGAACCGACGAGATGAATTCAATTTTGTTTTTCATATTTAAAAATGGTATTATATATATATATATAAGTATTGCGTTATCTGCAAATGTCGGTATTTGAATTATTTGAACCGCGAGTTGAACTTCTAGTTAAATTTTAATGATCGAAAATCGCGTTTTGGAGAACCGAACATAAACGCCATCTTACGTCGCATGCTCAAAAACATTGCGAAGAGTCTGATACTTATTCAAAGAGTGGAAGATAAACGATGCATTTCAATGGAAAAATACTTCATTGTAAATTTAAAACAAGATAATAATGATCCATCATCATCAGTCGATTAAATTCGATCAATTTATCTTCTCTCAATGTACCTAGTTCAATATAATTATAAATAAAACTAGGGGCTTCGCCCCTGCGGCCATCGGCCGCCAACCCCACCAAAAGGGGCTCTGCCCCCTGGACCCCCGGCTCGCTTCGCTCGTCTTCGCTCGCCTTCGGGCCTCAATAATTCAATATATTCCGTGGTCATTGTTATGAATATTTTATACAAAGTATATACTATATACATAATAACTTTAAATTTAATGTTTCTAGATTCCGTGTTATTTGTAATATTCTGAAAACGTC
>JAPYZR010005315.1:0-10961 GCA_030522945.1 Trichopria nigra
TTTCTTATAAAAAATTCTGAAAGTAAGAAATTCAGAAATCGAAACGTGACCAAATTCAATACTTCGTGCCTACCTACGGTGCGGGTCGAAGTAATATGAATCATAAACAAAATATGACCAAAATAGATAACGAGGCAAAACATTAAAGGCACAAGAGGAGTCATTGAAATAATGCTTTATAATCATGAAATGCATTTATAATGAAGATATATCTTAAATAGTACACATATCAAGGGCAACTTATAAGAAAATAAACCATCAATATAATATTGAAAAGTTATGAAATATGACTAACGTAAACACTCGCAATATTTAACGATTTCATTTAAATTATCTTTTAAATACTTTGAGAGGTGTGGGGGGGGGGGGGGAGAACAACAATGAAGGGTGCTACTTGCGCAATAATAAAGAAGATCCGTTGTTAGTTGATTTCGTATAACTCCGTAAAATTTACAGTTTCTTCTGGAAATTCCCATGTTTCATGTTCAGAGATAATAATAATTAAGTTTCGTGGTGTAAGGGCGTTGATAGCATCGTAGTGAAAGACTTGGCTCGGGCTTTGACCCAATTTTCCAAATAACACGATGGCGCCTACAAACGAATAGATTGTAGATCATCCTTCAGAAGCTGGTCTCCGTTTCGTTTCAGCTTAGAAGTCGTCAAGCAGTGTTATTCCATGGAACCGAGATACAATATCTTCGTTGATAACAGGGAACAAACGCCAAGGTGCAAAAACGGGCGAAATGTTCTGCTTCGAAGGAGAAGGGCAACAACAATATGCGACTGTGCTTGCGAAGAATCGACGATGTACGTTATGCGTTATTGCAATCGACCGCGTTCCTACAATGCCATCACATTGTTTACATGTTCAGTCCCTTCTTCTCGTGCTCCCATATTTGTCACACCAATTCTCTCTCTCTCTCTCTCTCTCTCTCTCTCTCTCTCTCTGTAATGTCTACTATTTCTCAATAATAACATTGGCGTTCTCGATCATTCGCGAGCGTGTATACACACACACCTACTCTTCATTATCTTTTTTCAAAATCTTAAAACAAACAATTCATATAGTTAATTCGTGTTATAAATAGAACAATATAAGAACAGAATTAAAACACTGTATCTTTTGATCTCCTAAAATAAGTTCATTACTTAGATGCATGCAAGTAAAATGTCTTTCCAATAATTAACGAAAGCAGTACCGTCCTCCTTTTTAATGTATCACAATGCTGCGGCTGCCCTGAAAGCAAATCCTCACGCTGTGATATTATTTTCTTCATTGGTTCGTGGCACATTTCTTTGTAGTCTGAGATAGGGCTATAAAACTTAAGGAATTGGCTTGGTTCTAATAACGTTTGACGACGAATAGATGGAAACTAATATCAGTAAAATAACACTTCGATAGTATGAAATCATTGGAATGAATACTACTGTGCTTCTATTTGATAAATATGAATATAGATTGTCACCAATTTATTGACAGTCAGTATCAAAGCTCCAATCAGAACAAGTACGATCAATGTACAATGCTCGTAATCATAAATAAGTTTTCTAATGGACAAAATCTGAACATACATTGATCGTCCAATGCACATATATGTGCGAAGAGATTTCTTACATATCGAGGAATCCAATGTACCCCAGAGTTTCGTCCACGGACGTATGGACAAAAATTGGACGAAACATGGATGTCTAATGGAGGTCCAATGCTAATTGATTTACTCTTTCTTCTTTACAAACATTTGAGTAGATCAAATGCATAATTAAAAATAGAATTAGAAGAATTTCTTTGTAGCGCATTAGGTACAAGTACCTGCGTGGAAATTGACATAGGATTCTAATAGGATGCTCATTGGTTTGTCATATTTATATTAGGAATAAAAACGTTGGAGCGTTATCATTATTATCAAATGATTTACGAAATCGTAAGAGATATTAAACCATAATAAATATAGGTGGGTATTTGGACTTTTCAGGTTTTGGTAAATTGTGAACCCGGAATTAAGAATAAGAAATGACTGAATTGTCCGTATTCAAACGTAGGATTTCTCACTATTATATGATCAATATAGACACTAGCGTCATTCGGGAGGACAGTTTTTGGCTTAGCGTTACACACCGTCACTCTGGGTATCAATATACCATCTACATTATAATAATATTAGACATTACATAAAGAAAAAAGTTTTTCTAATTTGTACAGAGTTTGAAAGCTCCTATAAGTGCCTCGTAAACGAGCAAGTAGACGCATCCGACAAATTAAAAAACTTTGGAAATTGGGCGACCAACGACGTCTGGGGCATTTCGTCGTCGTTCGTCACTCTGTTTTTCGTTATCACGGAACGTCATCTCATCGCATTCTTACGAGGAGCTATACGCCGTTGTGTGTGGATTATCGGCACATGCGCGATGCGCACATGGAAAAGCGGGTAGCCACCGGCGTGTCAAAGCCATTCTATTCTGCTCACCAGCAGTAACGGCGTGGTCTTCGTCGTGAGAACCGCCCCAAGCGACCTCCGTCGTTTCCTCCGTCGGTGTCAAAAATTACCTTGGTTTGTCACTTGTTGACAGTTTTGTGAATGAAAAACGCCTCTCGTCGCGGTTACGATCTCGATACTCGAAGTTTCGATAATTCCGTTGGCGAGTTGAGAAAAAATATTTGGTTTTTCAAATTCAGTTACGGTGGTTTTTATCGTTTTCGGTTACAAGTTCAATGAATTCTGTTATCGTGATTTTCGACAATGTGTGGAATATACATATGGTACGTCTTATTGGTCAACATGTAGACACGTGTTTTATATGTTTGAAATATATGTGTGCAAAAATGTGAAATACGAGTTACAAGCTCGTTGACAGCTGCTTAACTGGCAAAAATTGAAATTTAAAATCGTACTACAAAAGACATCGAAACGTTACCACAACATGAACGGAAAACGAATGCGTTAACGTTTTTACAGTTCATTAACATTTTTAATTCATCCGTTGTCACCATTCGTTGCTGATAATCGTCGGACACGTACGGAACGTTACCGGCCCGGGGAAACGTGTCCTTGCACTTCCAGGATAAGAGATCCAGTATTTTTATCCGATAAGAATCCTATGAATGTATTTGAAAAACTATTATTTGATAATAAATATTAGTTGACATTTACGATGATTAAAAAGTATTTCAATTTCTATTTGTTCATTTTTTCTCGAACTTTAAAAGTAGTTTATGTTAAAAATCAATTTTCATGATTGATACATAAATTTGATCTAAAAACTTAAAATTAATATCAAATTCTTTATAACTGATTATCAAGAATCAAAGTGTCATGATATTATTAACGTCCTGTTTTGAGAATTCTGAACATTTTATGAGCTTAGAAAGAGTTATGAGAATATGCTCGAATTATATTTTTAAAATTCATCTAGGCTAAACAAGTAACAACTGATCTTTCAATGTTTATGAATTTTTTGTTAGGATGTTGTTATTACGCAGTGTATGATTTATTAAAGTGTATAATAGGTATCATACCAGTGAAATTCTAAAGTTCGTTAGAACAATTTACACAATTCTGTGAATATGTTTGGTGCAATAAGAGAATCATATGGGAATCATCTCATATGATACGATGTTTCACGTAAATGTAACAATATAAATTGTAAAGCAAGCCCTGATTTATGAAGTACAAACATAATTTGGCGCTAAATTTTATCTCTGCTGTCATTTAACCCACATGATTACCACCTGTCAGCGTGACATCTGTCATTTCTCGGTTATTAGGTGACTCGTATCTTGAAACTTATCAAAAAATTTATGACGATTGGAATTATAGTCAGTGAAAACGACAGATTTTGAGTGATAAATATATTAACAAAAAAATATGCTAATCATCTCGTAAAATTAATTTAAAAACTTCGCGTAGAATTATTCAACGGCGGAATATGAATGATAGTAGGTGATAATTGACGTTCATTTTTAAATCTGAAAAAAATAATAAAGATAATTCTATACTTAAAAATAATAATTGCTCCCACATGGAAAATCGGTCAGGAAAAAGTAGATTGCAACAGAAATAAAACTGGTCCTGGACCTCAATTTCTAGCAAAAAGTAAGTAAAGTAAATACCATCTAGTTTTTAGAGAGAATCTGAGATTTTACGATGTAATATAATGTATAGGAAAAGTAGTCCAGTATGTGTTTAATTTCTGTTATGAACATATTGTCTTTGCCCATTGTATTTTATAACGTACATGTATTACTTATAATCTGCTGAAGTAATTGAGAGTTCTGTTACCCAAGTCACCGCGTACAATTTGCATAGAACGTTTTGACACGTGACACGTTAAAATGATTAAATTAGGGCTAAACTGGAGTAACACTAGTAATGGACTGGACTTATAATCTGGCTACGAATTTTGTGTCCCACAGTATGTCTAGTGCCCGATTATTGTCAGGGAAATGTTGACTAAAGCAGCTTGAAAAAGTTTCTACATAATTTTATTCAATTCAATTAAACAAAATATTATTATATTAACAATATAGTTATACATATTAATTTTCTATATTTTAGAAAATAAATTCTGAAAAGATTTTTTATTTGTTTTAATGTCAACGATCCCGAAAATGATAAGAAAAAATACATATTTTAATAATTCTATACTGTTAAAAATATTTAAAAATAATTAAATGCAATTGATGAGAATTATGACAAAAAATTATAAAAGTCTTAAAATCTTAAAAATGTGCTTAATAAAATTGTATTCATTATATAATTAAACTAATTATAAAACTATGAAAAAAATAGTCACAGAAACAAACGTATTTCAGCTCGGTACGTCACTTATAAATTTTTATATTATGTGGTGAGATTGAATGAATTTTTCATTAAATAATAGAAAATTAAATTTTATATTCATTTCGTTGAATTCAGAATGGTAATATTTAAATTATGATTTACGAATTAAATAATTGTTAAATGAATCAAATAATCAAATATAACATATGAATATATTCTTTTACTAAAAAAAAAAAAAAAACATAACATCACTTTAAATAAAAAAAAAAAAAAAAATAAAAAAAAAACCAAAAAACAAAAAAAAAAAAAAAAAAAAAAAAACGTTACATTACGTTTAATTAGCAAATAAAAGGGAAATGAAAATAACCTTCAGATCAATTAAATTATTAAAAATGACAATATTACAATATTACCAACATAGTCTAAAACGTATAAGAAAACTCACAACTGCAACACGTGTTTCGTTACAAGTATGCGCAAGCGCGCACACGCGAGGATAAAACTGTGAAAAATGTTTAAAACGGTGTTAATCGCATAACCTTCAACTATATTTCAATTACTTTCTGTAATCGAATATCTGAGTTTAACATATCATTCTTGAGATTAAACCACATTTTTACGCGTGCATTATTGAAATCATTAATTTTTCACTGCATATATACTATGGCCAATATTCTTGATCAATTTAGAACCGCCGAATTTAAAGATTGTTTTTCCTCTCGATTGAAAGTAAACATTTTATTCTTGTTTAATTAAATAATCATGTCCAACAATATAAAAGTAATCAATTAACAAATGCAAGCAAATAATGCCGCGAACCTTCGAAGAGGAGTGGTATAGTGTCATAAAAACGTTCAATAAAACTGACCTATATATATATATATATATGTATGTATGTATGTGTATAATGAATGAAATCTCACTTACTACCATTGCCTTCTTTTGTTAATTTACTTTATGCAGCGAAATATAAATAACACATATATCATAACACAATGTTAAATGGTAATGTTAATATTTTCTAGTAGTAATACAGTGCAGTCGAGTAGGATATATGCGAGTTATTGTCAGTTTCATGAACATTATCACTGACATATCTCACGCGTATCAATGTCTTTATTATTAAGTGTCGCGGCATCGCATTCCTCAGAATTATTGACTACTGAATATTTTCGCATTCTCTTTCATAAGTTCTGTCAGTATCATAAAGAAAAATTAATTGTTGTCAGATTTTATTCGTCTTTATTTCTCGATATTTTCTCACACTCTTTTGGATATTTAAAAATAGAAGTAAACAAGAAATCAAATTGATAAACGCAGCTGTCTAGAAAGGCATTAAATTAGATTAAAACCAATCTAAACACCCACAGAGGGCAGCATCGTCTTCCACATATTATTAGTTTTAATATATACAGACTTTCTATGTTTAATACGTGTCGTTTAATTTATTTCTGTTGAACAATTATTGACTACATTGTTTCTATGCAATTTACAAATACATCTATAATATACCACAATTACACATTTTTTTAAGAGAAGTTTTAAATTCAAGATTTTTTTTTGCTTGTAGCCCTATATATATAATTGATATGTACTTTATGCATATTTATTTTTTAAACTGTTGTCAATATATCACTAAACATCGTTGAAAATATTACATTTTAAACATTGTCAAAATTACACTCTGATTATCTCGTTTTAAAAAAAGTAACGTATCTAACGTTAAGTTTACAGAAGTGAGAGTGACGGGAGTAATTTGCGCGGCTTTTTACGTCACGTTACTGTAAATGCCACTGTTTATTCTGCAACGGGCGGACAGCGTATATACACGAGAATATCACGTGTGCACCGCGATAATCAATTTTTGTTGTTTATTTTGTGCGGAGAACTACGCATGGCCCAATCGCCATAATAGTAAATTGAAACATTT
Organism: Trichopria nigra; assembly: GCA_030522945.1. NCBI lineage: Eukaryota > Metazoa > Arthropoda > Insecta > Hymenoptera > Diapriidae > Trichopria > Trichopria nigra. The sequence goes on from JAPYZR010005315.1 coordinate 6,709, forward strand.
TAATAAAATTAATTTTGTATATTATTCAACTACATTTAGCCCAACTGCCGCTGTAAAAAAATGCGCAAATAACGCTGTAAAAATGTCTATGATCTGAATTGTGATAATTTATTATCGGTCGTTCTTTGGAAAATGTTAATTACATTACGTCGTAATGAGCACTGGGGACAATTTGCGTAGGGGCGTGCTATTAAGTTGCGTTTGAAGCAAATGCTACAAGTGAAATTAAATCCGCATATGGTACGACCACAAAGCAGCGTAACTACTCATTCTGCCGCATGCACTATTCTAAAGCATGATGTTATAACGTTTAACAACCACGATAAACAATTTTGGGATCAACTTAATTCGATACTTTGTTCTCGAAGATTTATTGTATTATTAAATATAAAATAAAATAAGAAATTGTATTCTCAGAGAACAAAATTATTTTGCATCGAGAATACCATAAAATTGTTTAATATATATATTTAGAAATTCAGCAGATACGAGCTGATTCAATTACTTTAAAAATGTTTAAATGAGAAAAATGAATTTTTTCATGCATATGCTCTAGAAATGAGTTACTGTAATATGAAATTGTTTAATATGTGATACATATACATATATATAGGATTTAATTTCTGACGTAATCGAAAAATTTGTCGGTCATACTAAAGTAGTCACGTATTATTTTGTATACATTATCGAAGTTCAATGTATGGTTATGATAAGAAATATCTTTTTTTATATGCAATTCAGGATAGGGATTTTGCGCTATTTTTACACATCCATTAAAATATGTCATTATTCTTGTTTTATTTAATTTTTTAAATCCCTCGATCTATCAAAATATGTATTCTTATTTTGCTGCAAATTAATAACATATGAATATATTCTTTTACTAAAAAAAAAAATTAACGCACTATATTCGTTGAAAATTTGCTTTCCTATATGCATCCGTGACGTTCATGCTTGGTCTATTAGTCCACGATCTCGTTACTTACTTACAATTTTAGATAACACTTGCAGGATATACTCATTTGTCAATACGTTATTATCAAAACAAAATCAAGATTCTGTAAAGAATTTTACAAATAGAAATTATTCAATCAAATAGTTAGTCACATGTTCAAAATGAAGTATTCGCAACACTGAACATAAAATATTATCGTATATACAATTATTATTTTCAAAATGTCTCCAACTAAGCAAACTTTGGTAAGAAGTAAGTTTAATAACTTTACAGGAGTTTGATAAACTCATTGAGCGATTCATTTCAGCTTCGAATATGATAATATTAATACGTCGATAGTAGATCAGATTTAAAAAAAATGAATGTATCTTTAAATATAGAGAGAACATTTTCATATGGTATTTATTTGTATTATATTTCAGCAATTAATAATATATTTTAAAATGATTATAATTCAAGAAAAATTGATGACAAATGTATTTTATATTACATCTATTATTACAGAAAATTACATACTTTTAACTTACACAATATTTTAATAATAAGGGCAATTTTCCTGCAGAATTTAGTATTATTTCTTTATGTAGATACTGTTTTAGAAATTGTATACTTAATTACAGATTCGTGGCTTCTCCGACTAACTTGTCTACTTTTCAAAGTTTCCGCGATTTTTCATTACTGGCACTACCTTGTTCCACATAATCATTACACTTCCCTTCATACAGGCTAATAAGAGGTTACAGACTAAATGCGCAAGTAAACCAAAATGTCAAATAGATGACCATTTTTTATAACAATACTTTGATAATAATAATCTTAACATTTTCTTTACTTTACGTGACGTTTCTAGTATTTCCAGTATAATTTTCAGAATACGTTTTTTAGCAGTTATAATATAAAGTAACTCCACATTAAACTTTGTCCTTATTGACTGCCAGTCTCTAAATTATTGTTACCGTTTTTTCGTATAAAAAATTTCATAGGTATAAGAAACGACGTAATAAGTACTTCAATTATACTATATTTGCACAAATGAAAAAGTCATTTTAATTTGATGGTTTTAAATCACAATAGATTAAATGTTCGACAGTCGATTAAATGCTTCGATTTCTTTTTTATACACGTCAGTTCTTGAAAGATCTCGAAAATCGAAGGCAGGAACGTGCTGGATTAAAAAACAATGGAAATTAGAAACTCAATGGCAATCACAATCAGCAGTATTATAAAAGTGTATATAAATATTCCAATATTTTAAAAACTAATTATATATATATAATGATTAAAATGTTCAATTTCATACAGAATGCATTAAGACATAAGAATGACCCTTTAAAATTTGGTGTTATAAAGCGCGTTAATGCGATAAGTCGTTCGTTTGATATACCGTTTCCGCATTACGTAATATCAGGAAAAATACCCTCCGCGTATGTAACTTACTATATTGATAGAAATAATTCGATATTACTGCGATAGATCAGTGAAATTTTTTGCTAGGATATCGAATTTTTATATCGCAGAACGTAACCTATTTACTTTGAAACGTTTATTAATATTACATTTTTAAGAAAACAACAAATTGTATAAAATGATATGAAATATTATCTATTCATTCTGTAAGTTATAATTTTAGCGTTTTAAAATTATTCGAATTAAAGTAACATTTTGACCTGCTTACGAATTCATTGCAAGGTTTTAGACATTTTTTATACAACTCTGCAGAATTTCATTTAGATGGATGTTTTCACCAAAACACTTTCTGAACTTAATATAATAAAAGATATAAACTTTCAAATTCTGAAGACAACGTAAATTCATATCAGTTTTTTAAAAAGTTTTAGAAATTTCTGCTTAAGTTAGATTACAATTTAGATTCCACAAATTTGCAGGAAAACATTTTATAATTGCAATATATCGATAATAGAAAATAAAATCCCATTCACCTCGAGTTATGTTATTCGTGAAAGAAAAAAATATTGTTTTAAAACGAAAATAAAAAGATAATGGTTCGTGGTAAACTTTACGGGACGAGTCGCCCAGGAAATTCTTAGGAGATGGTGGCTCGGCGATGAGAAATTAAAACACTCGCTAACTTTTTTTACTAATTATATTGGCTCTTGCGACTTTATAATCTAATATTTAGTGTAAGACCGCGTCGTCTATGTTTTAGGTGAATACGAAATCACAACGTACACGTTCGTAAGCCAAAATAATAACTATATATTTCAAATTTAACGAGGATAGTTATATATTGATTTTATTCAAATCTGTTGGTAATATTGAAATTGATACTAGGAATATACAGATATATAAGATAATTTTTTGGTGATTTTTTATGCAAGATGTATTTTGCAAGTAGCGTATTTTCTTTGACCAAAAATCCCTCTATTAAGCTTTGCCTCTGGACCACTGGATCTTTCTTCATTTATTTATTCTTTGCATTTATTTACGAATAACAGAGCAATTTTCTACAGAATAAAAGGGTGTTTTGAATTTCAATATAATTTTAATTTCAAAATAGTTCAATGAAATTATGCATAGGTATACCTATATATATATGTATAACGAATAATACGGTTAAAGCAATTTTACATTTTGAGGTTAAAACTGCCCTTTAGCCCAACGTACAGTACAGTCTAAAGTAAAATTGACTAATTTATAACAAATTTTCGGTCATTTTTGAAACTTTGATATGGAAACTCCTGAGACTGTTCCAAAGTCACCGTTTTATGTTTACATTTGTGTTTATGTGAACTAACGCCAGAAGAAGCCATGAAACTTTATAATCATCCACAAACAAAAACTTTTTACTACCTTAATGATAGTTTCCAGTTGCTTATCGTAATATTTGAGAATCTGCGAGTACGTATTCAATTTTCTGAGCAACAGTGTACGTCTCATTTAGCCAGTTTTTATATAGCCTGGCATCAAATAAAGTCACTTTTGTATTTCTTTTTCTGTTGGCTACGTACAGTTTCGCGGCAAGAAAGTTTGCGAATTTTCGTACCACTTGCAGTTTTGTCCACTCAACCGCACTTTTTTTTCTCGAGCGCCGCCACTCGACTTCTTCCTATTTACTTTCGAGCAGTCTTATACACGGAGAGGCACGAACAGTGTACCTCGTTCTGACCTATGCTACGGATTTGTAAAACCACATCCCTATAATGTCCATCCGGTTGTCGTCAAGAAACAGTCGAACCGCTTGTTGCCAATATTTCAATCGAATCCGACTTCATATATATAGTCGAAAACTTTTTTTTACAAGTTTAACCATGTAATTTATTTTTTTTTTTTTTTTTTT
>JAPYZR010005316.1:0-23641 GCA_030522945.1 Trichopria nigra
CGGTCCATTTGTACTTTTATGCATTGTCCCATCCACACGGACCGTTTACAAAAGACTAGAACCGGTTGTACGTCCGACTCCCTCAGAAAACTGACAGAACTGGTGGCTACATGCAAATGGCATTTTTTTAAAATATCAACGAATAACATAAATGCCGATAAGTCGTCAACGGTTAATAATTCCTGAAAAGATATCGAGATATAGCGAGATATAGCGAGATATAGCGATTTCAAGATTTTTTTTGGAAATGGTCGATTTAAAATGTTTTGTAAGCATTTGAGGTCGGTCCATTTGTGGCTATAGGCTCATTCTCCACTAAATTAAGAACATTTTGAGACAAAGTGCATTCAATTCGGACGAACAGTTCCCGAGAAATTGTCGATCAAAGTCGATGAGCTGCAAATTTTTAAAAATTTTGAAATTTTTGGGTGATTTTCAGCGAGATATAGCGATTTCAAGATTTTTTTTGGAAATGGTCGATTTAAAATGTTTTGTAAGCATTTGAGGTCGGTCCATTTGTGGATATAGGCTGATTCTTCTGTCAAATAGGTATATATATATATATATAGATGGCCATTTTTTCCTATTATTTTTAGTATTCAATATTATTATTTTTAATTAAGAAATTAAATTAATTGATAAAATAAATAAATTTAATTCATAAATAAGTCACCATACAAGTGTTTTGAAGGTTTGCTCATTATTTCATTGACAGATTACTGTTTTTTTCAGTACACGCAGAATATAAAAATAAAATATTATACATGAATATCCGGGAAGATATATGAATATAGTTTTCAACATAATGGAAAAATGTCATAGACGGCAAAAGTTGGTATGATAATATATTACTCCGGCAATAATAATAAATAGATCCTCCTCGATATCATACAAACATAAATAGTATAGGCGAGTACGAAATAAAACTGCTAAAAAATATCTGCCAGTATAGCTTTTCGCTCGTCTCGTTCGACGACACCAATGACGACGACGCGAAAATACAATTTTTCCCGACATTTATTTATTTCTTTTCTCTTTTCAATCGTAAGGTGGCTCGGATCAAGTGATTCGCACACACAATAAATGTCAACCTCTCAATTTCCGTAAAATCCAGAGTGTCAGTGCACTTTATAACTCGCAGAACGACTACGAGGCGCTCATATATATATATATATATATGGCGTGTACATTCGATTTAAAAAGTTTTTCCTCGTGCGCCGCCGGCCGTCTGTTTTACACGAAGGGGTCACTCGTTTTATTTCGGCGTCCGGCACGTCGAGCTGATACGTGAAATAACTTTATCCCGTGGAGTCGTCGATAGAAATCCAGTAGTCACCGACGAATTTCCGATGAGGGGACGAGAAAATTCTCCGAAAAGAACATTTTACGTCGTTCATCGGTCTTGTTTACCCCAAGATCATCGCATCATCCTTGTAACGTACTTTACACATCCCAACAGTATGCTTGTGTATATGCATATAGTCAAAGGGTGAGCTGTTTCTTCCCTGTACAGGGTGAGTTTATAAAGGCGACACTTGCGGAACGCATAAATATTTTACGATCGTCGGAGTGCCCCTAAATTCTTCCCTCCAAAGTAATCGCCGGATCACATTTCACAGCTATTGCCTCTCTTATATATATATGATATACCTCCAGTAGGATAGAGCACACTCTATCCATACCTCCTTATACCTTCGAAAATATAAGCTCCAGCGTGGCGATATCTTTAATCCGCAAATTTTCCATGAAAGTGCTGTTTTCCTCGTGACTTAACAATCTTTTCACTACAAACTATACTTAGGATACAAATTTAATTAATTATATATTATTATATATTATTAATATACGTATGGTTTATATATATACGTAATATCCCGCATGAATCATGACTAATCAAATACTAAATACGAAGCCTATGCAAATATACATCTCGTGTCAATGCTACATCTGAATAACGACTACAATACATCATCTTCGAACAAAAATGTATTATTTTTGTTTGCTTTTATATTCGTTTTTGGATATTCTGAAAATGGTCGGTATTTTCGACTAGACACATCTGATCACAGAAAAGTGCGATGGATAAATAATTGATGATTCAATCTTTATCCGTGCTCTGATTTTGCAATGTAAGTTTGAAATGCGAAATAAAACAGATTCACACATGACAGAGTATGGTGACAATTGGAATTCGCTATAATGACACACTTCACTTTGATACAAGGAATGAAATGCACGGCTAAATTTCCCACAAGTAAAACTTGAACATTGATATGTTTTTCGACGGTTTTCAGATGTAACGAAACGTACTAAGCGTCAACGACCTGGAAAACAATTTGAAACATTCGAATAAACGGTTTATCTTCATTTTATAACTCCATTTTATGTGAGGGTTGATAATTTCTAAGATATTATTCTAAACATTTGTTATTTTGGCGACACGTGAATTTTCCGGATGATGAATTGTTCCGGACGTTGATTTGTCCAAATGATGAAATGGAAGACGATGAATAATGGTTGAAACAAGAATAATCAAATTTAAATCAGACCAAAAATTTTAAAGATAACACAGAACTTGATGAGACATAGGAGGACATGTCTGTAACAAAATACACAAGGTGGCCCAGAAGTGGCGGATGCCATTTCAGGAGATAGTTCTTTTATGAAATTTTTATGAAATTTCAAAACAAAACATCCGGTAACAGCATTCGATCCGATGTTTACTATCTGATTAGTGATCGTTTGACATTCTTCCATCAGCGTGCCATTTTCCATTTAAAAACGATATTAGGTAAAACTTGGAATATGTGAATTCCTACACATTTTGATGCGCTAATGTCAAAAACTAACTTGAATTGCTCGACATTATATATGAGTCGGATCAAATTTTCTTACAGGACTTTGCGATTTGAAATTTCACAAAGAATCACTTCCTGAAACGTTACCTAGCACTTCTGAAACACCCTGTATACGAACTAGATCTGAATGTGATACATATTCAGACTAGCGGTTTAGATCACACTTGAATATAACTAAACTGGTTACCCTATAGCTATTACGACTATAAACAGGTAATAAAACTAAAGGCGATCTCGTGTTTGTTGGTAATTTATACAATTCATATAAAAGTACCTCATGGTCGAAATTACAATCGAAATTACAAAAATTGATTTTTAATAATATATTGTACGAGAATTACGTAATATTTCTATCACTCGTTTGACATCTCGATTCATCATCCATGGCAACTCGAAATTTCGTCGTCGTGTCTAATTCAGTTGTATACGATGATTTATCGCTAGCAGTAATTTTGTTTGCGTAAATGCACGCATCATTCGCGCACGCATGCAGTTTCGCCCGTTGGCACTGGTGCAAACGTTCCTGTAACTTGTCTAGTGAACGTGCACATATTTGAAAGCACTGGATGTGGCTTTACGACCGTGTATAGTCAAATTTTACACGCCGAACTATGGCTAACCGCAACACATGGACGTGTCTCGTGGCTCTTTCCTTTTTCTACTCTTGCAACGCAAATGCAAACCCCGTGCGTAAACACGTACGCTTACACTAGCGCAGTACGTAAATACACAGGGTTCACCCGTGAAAGCAAGTGTATAACATATTTACGCGTATGTCGGTACACATTGCGAGGGCAAACTTTCGCCTGTGTCGACCCGGTGCTGCTGCTCAGTGTCCAGATAATACGGTCGTGTACGCGCAAACTTTTAAATAGCTTAATAAACGTTTGCAATTGACAATTCAGTTCGTATGCCGTCACGCGTGAACACCATACTCTCGCCATTAATGGCCGCGACAATACGTTAAAAGCGTCGACGTGAAACGTACGCGCGTGCCGAAATTCGCAACGTCGATTTTGACGCAGCTTACGTGCGACCCGGTCACCGAGTTGTGAATCTCAACGTATGCTGAACGCGGCTTATCGCACCGATCGATCCACAATTCTTTGACAATTCGTGCGAGACCGTACCGACGCTATTTTATTAAAGGCATTAAGAAAAATGGCAACGAGGAACGTTAGAATAGAACCGACCATCGGTAGACTGCGTCTCAACGGCACTGTTTCGCCGCTAACATTCGCGGCACGTTTCTCACCGCCCGGAGGGTTTCGCCAAGACTTGGAGCCAGTTTCGAGGACCGATTCCGACTTTTCATATTTTTGTTCTGTTTTTTTTTTTACTCCTTAGTGCTCTTTTTATCCGTCTGCCTTCTTTTGGCAACGAACTCACGGTTGACACTTGGGTCTTCATTCTATGACGTTCTTCCTAGAGTCAGGAAGATCGTACGTAACATTTATCACAAATGGGTACCCCCCTTTAAAATAGTCGAAATGATAAACTTAATACATCGATCCAAAACGGGATTCTTTTTTGATCTTGATGTAATTGTCTTATCTACCTGTCCCCGTGTATCATGACAAACATCCTCATCCATCTTGCTCGTAACTCCTTCATAGTCGTATCGTATAGTCGTTAGTTGCCACGATTCGTTTCATCGGAATCGCTTTCACGCCACTTAGCAGCTCCTTCATAGATTTCATCAAATTACCCGCGCAGTCAAATAAAACCGATTCGTAGCCAATTTCATAATTCAGATATTCGACAGATCAGTATTCTTCCTTTCCAACATTCGAACATCTCGCCCGCATTTTCAATTGTTTCCGTCATCCCGTGGACCATCCTTCAACGTCGATATTGCCTTCATTTTCTTCCTGGTCTAGCTAGCGGCATTCATCATTTCTTCCTCCGTAGCGTAAGGTCGAGCAGCTGGCATTCGTCGGCTAGACGGCAAATCAATAGAGGCAGTTACCTGCGAGACCCGTGCAACTCGGTAGGTATTAATTAAACGAGCACGTCTTTTAATTATCCTGCTATTGACAGTCGTGCAATCTGAACGGCCGGCCTTTGTGGGACCGGTCTGCTCTGGTCGAACCTTTCGCTGGACGAAGAGGACGTCAATTCGATTTAGATTGTGTGTCAGAACGAGATTCAATTTCGCAGTGTCGATATGGCCGCAACGAGTCGCGGCGGTGACATGCCGCAAGCCCGATATCCATATACACACTGAGATCACCGATTTTTTACTGGTTGCCCAGTAAAATCGATGACATTCGGTGTGGATCGATGGCCCGCGCTCGGACTCGTTCCGAGGCAGACGGACCACAAAGAACAAAGAGCACGGGGAAATTAAATAAAAAGGAGACCGATGAAAAGGCTGTCGGAAATATAAGCCAATATAAAGAGAAATCGAGTCAATTCCAACGTCGATCTAGCTTTGGTAGGTAAGCGTGACTTTCGACCTTTGGCCCATTTTTTTTTTTGTCTGTTTACGAATATCGATTGTTATTATTCATTTGAGCTTTTTGACAACAAAGCGCCGATGATTTGTCTCAATTTTTACAAAAATACTATACGTTTGGTTTTTCTCTTATTAAACATCGACCAGCCTGGATAAAGTTGACTTTCAGATACGAACCCAGCATATGCGGATGCGATTTGATGCAATTTGTGACGAATCGAGTTTTATTTTCACCGACTACAAGAACCACTAGTTCGACCAATGCGATGGTTCATTTCGATAGTGCGGGCTACTCATGGCAATTGTGCGCGGCCCGAGAAGAATATCAACGTATCTGGCTGGCAATAAAAGTGGGATGTCGACGCGAGCGTGTGGAATTTGCATTCGCTGACGTCACGTCCTGTCTGCTGCAGAGTTGCCATCGGGCATTCCCTACCTTCCTCTATTCGTTTCGGCCCTTTTTAATATTTCCTATCTTATTTTCTCTTCTTTTTCTCTTCATTGTGCTTCGAATCTGATCCTATCTCGCGTTATCTCTCTTCTCTCTTCGACAACTTTACGCCTGTCATTACCTCTGTCCTCTCTCTCTCTCTCTCTCTCTCTCCCTACCTTCTGATGTTTCTACTTTTACCATTATGTAACTCAGCCTTCTATTTTTTCCATTTCATCGATTCGTTTTATCCATCGACCTCACTCGCATTTAACCTGTAGTATACTTCAACGAGGAAAAAGAATACGAAAGATGCGGGAATCGTCGAATCTTTTCCCGCGGAGACGGTAAAAAAGGAGAAATCATGAAAGTGGCCCAGCTAATGCAGCATCCGAGATAGGCATGTCGTCGAGTTTCAGAAATTTTCGCAAACATCGCCCGCACGATTTCCGCAGGTTCCCGCGTAATCGATGATAGTGAAGGAGGCTAGCACTATATATATATAAAGCGACAGACGATTTTCTTTTCTTTGCGTCCTCGTCCCTTGATGTTGCACTCTTTGTCGGAGTTTCCGGCGGAGTCTGTATTGAAGGCGAAGTGCCGCACTTCGTGGGGCGCATTGTGGCCCTTACACCAAACTTCGCTGCACTCTGAAACTTCATTGTCCCGAAAACCTCGACGTCGAGGTAGCAGCGTTAAAAGATGACCCACGTGTGAGTGGCATTCGGGGGTAAAAAATCAACGAAAATTGAATTTTGTTACAATTTTTAATCCATTTGCAAGAGTGAACTAAGAATTGAAAAAAATTCATGAAAAGATTTGACCGATAAAAAAAATCTGATAACGAGAAAAACAATTATGGAAGAATGTAACGTAAGGGGGAAATGCAGTCCTTATTCGGTCGTCTATCCAAATATTCCGATGCCTCTCGAATTATTCCGTTCCTTCAAAATGATCCCTGTTAGCAACACCGACAACATCGTTAAATTCGATGTCTGAAAGAATCGCAACGTCGCGTTGCAGCGGCAATTCGTCCGCTCGGGGAGTAATTTACGTGTACGGAAACTGAGATGAAATCTTCGAGCACAATTCCCGACGTCTCTGAGAAAAAAGTGCTGGCGAAGGACGGAAGCTTTTTAGACGATACTGCCGCGCTAATCCCCGAGCAATCGCCATCTTTTCCAGACCAGGAGGACGAGGATGCACTGTAAGCATTTTTTTTTCCGTGATCGGCCAGATTCTATTCATTCCTGGTTATTTAATTTCTTCACATTTTCCGCGTGAATTTCGGGGAAATGTCTACGGTCCTCGGAGACACTGCCGTCGCACAGTTTGGCTAAAGGGTCGCTTCCTAAAAAAGGAAACTCCATTCTTCAGCGAGCTTTCGCGACACTCGCTCTAATGCATATTAGTGACTTCGAGCCTCCGGCATTTTCCCAACTCCCCTCGACTATTATCCTGTTCGTTCTCTTTTTTCCAAACGTTCTTGTTAAAGCGTATTTCCTCCTCCGCATTCGGTCACTCAGTCACTCAGTCACTTTTCGCGCACGCTCCGCCAGGCTGCCGAGTCGTCGCGGCGGTCTTCTTTATCATCATTTTTGTCACCGCTTCCGCCATTCATCTCAATAAAGCCGGCATTTTTTTTTTTTTTTTTTGCAAGATACGTCTACGCATCCTTTACGCGACCGCGGGTTTCATCGGGTAACGCGAAACACCCGAGAATGCGAGAACATTTTTTCCGCTAAATTATTCTATAAATTGCAAATTGCTACATGTAGATTGTTCCGTTTTTTTTTAGCGGTTCTAAAGTAATGCTGTTTTGATATTCATGTAGAAAAAGGATTTTGCAGTCCGATAAAAATCGTCTTTGTAATAATCTACTCAATTGTAATGGCCTCGAATGTTAATCTTTGTTTTTAATAAATGTAAAGATTTTTACTCTTTTTAACTCAACAGAAATTTTTGACAATTGAGTAGCGATTATTGATAAATTTCTGTAATTATGCACGATGTCAACATAAGAATTTCTGACATCTGATTAACAAATTTTGAAGAGCAATTTTTGTAAGTGTGCCCATTTTTTCCGTAAATTAGAATAAGCATATTGATTTTAAAAAGTATTGGAAGAAAAAATCTCGTCAGACAATGTCAAAGGTTTTACAGCAATTAAAAATTCATTGGAATGAAGGTTTGAAATCCAAAAGTAATTTATTTAAACATGAAACCAATAAATAATAAAAATTCAAATCAATTTTATAAATAAACAACAATAAGCTTGAATCCATACAAATCCATAAATATATATACATTTTCATGTTGAAAACTGTACACAATACGAAACACAAGAACGAAAAAGTAATTAATTGAAACAATAATTAAATCCTAGTCAGAAATGGATTGATGTCTACATAAATATATCGTCTATAGAAATACACTGTTTGGTATATCATATTACGAATTTTAATCAACCATTCATGACTGATACAATAAATTCAACTAATAGAAACTCAATTAAGTAATTCAGTTTATTTAATATGCTTCTATATGCAACAATATGCAACAATAGATTTGTTATTGAAACGTTTAACATAAAAATAAGTAAGAATTTTTTAGTAGGATCAAAGTACCTATTACTGATGTTTCTATTACTATCGACATCACCTCCTAAAACATACGTGCATCGTCAATATGGTATACCACAGCATTAGATTATGTCATCCGCTGTAATTAGTAGTCCAATATTACCCTACTTAGATATTATATATGAAATAATTAAAGGAATTGTGGAAATATTAGTGGTAACCGAAAGAACTCAGCAAGCACAATTTTGACACTTATGTAACAACTAAGTAACAGTTAGGTAACAAGTAACATTTGTGGAAATGTTTGCAGGGAAGAATTTAAATTCTTTCTGAGACCTTCGCATTCTTAACAAGAGGTTACGAAAGTTATTTTTCCAGTTTGTTTATGCATTTCTTGTACATACATATTTGCAACAAAAAACAAACAAAAAAAAACAAAAAACAACAAAAAATACCAAACCAAAACAAACAAAAATAACAAAAACAAAATAAAATACAAGAAAACAAGAAAAAAAAATAAAAATCGACGAAATGGAAAAATTGAATGAGTAATTCATTATAACTCTGATCATTACTAAGTTGATACTTTTTAACCGTACCGTTATAGTCACAAATATCGATGAAAAAATTTTACGTGTTTAACTTTTTGTTTGTTGATAATATATATCTTTGTATACTTGATATATTATAAGGAATGCAACATGATCGTATTTCAATAATTGATCGCTCCTTTTATCAAATCTCCGGATAAAGGAATATTATGAAAACTGACTTCCTTTCACCTACTCCTCTTTCCTTTATGCGATGCAGTACGAAGATTAAAAGTCCTAGAATAAGAAAAATGTTGGCTCCGCACGTAAATCGGACTCTCACCCATCATTCTGACGCCGAAGATTGACGAGCATGTCCATAGCAACCGCATTTCGAAGTTCAAGATTTTTCAACCATTAAAAAAAAAAAAAAAATCTCTGGAAATATCTGAACATCGACTCTCCTAGGAAATTGCATTTGCATAAAAAATGATATCAAGCACATCAGTTTTTCCAATCAGAAATTTATTACAGAAAATTCAAATCCGATGAAACAAACTCGAATCGTAAATGAATTTTTAAAAATATTACTTTCCTTTAATAAAAAGACACGTTTGTCCGTGTACAATACATACTTCTTGTCATATAATACATACGATGTTACAGGACGACATCGTAAGAGCGAAATTTCCACTCTATACAAAAAACAAAAATGGAAAATTCACTATTTTAAAAGAATAGACTTTAATTATGTAAGGTGTCCAACAAGTTTAGTTGAATTTTGACTATTTTTAGCAATTATTCACTATAATGTCTTTTCATATTTACCTTTTCATAAAATCCATCAAAACATTAGGTCATATGATATTTAAGAAAAAAACCATCTCTGAAAATTCGTAGTCGACTATGTCCAACTCCCAATCCTGTTACAAATGTAATGTTTTTCAAACACGTTTGACGCTTTGTTTCCTTTTCGCGTTTTTTTTTAACAATTCTAAATTAAAAAATATCAAACTCGTATATATTCGTTTCGCGTTGCGCACAAATAGTTAACTGCATTTCTTCCCTTTGCCTTTCAGTTTTTCTCCCATTCGATGTATCTCTTTATACCTCTCTGTCTTTTCCCATTGTTCACGTTTTATCTTGTATATCTTTGAATCTTTCTATTTCAGTTCCATCTCGCTCTGCCATTCCCGATCTCTTTTTCTTTCGCTTCCCTGTAGACCGGACAAGAGGCGTTGACCCTTGGCATTGTGAAATTCTTTTCGCGACGGAGCGAGTCGCGTGGTGCAGGGCGCGCGTGCCCTTGGGCGATACACAGCTCCTCCCATCTGGGCCGTTTTTCATCCGCGAAAAAGCGGACGGTCTAATTTGACTACAAGCTTCATAGAGAGGCGGATATCGAAGTAGGAATGCATGTCCAAAGCCCGTTTATTCTCATAGAGCGTTACCCACCCCGAGAGAGACCTCTGACCTGTCCGTGGAAGGATATTTATTTACATTCCGGCTATTAGCCGGCCATTAGTCCGACCTCCAGGGGGAGAGTTCGACCAGAACTTTGTCGTCCGCAACGCACTCCCAGGCATAACTCCTCGAAAGCGCTTTACACGCTCCGCATCCGAAACAACGCGCGAAGCGACAAAGATATGGATTCATTCATTCAATTACACGAGCGTGTGTGTACCTGAATACAAAGGAGTTTTGTCCGCACGTCGTGTCGACATTCGCGCCTTCCCCAGAGCCTTTCTCTAACTTCGCTCTCTCCATTCGCGGTACTCCGGAAGTCCACGGGAAGAAAAAATGTATTAACTGGGAATGAATTAACGCGACGAGCTCCGGGTCTAAATAGACGGGGAGTTTCATTTTCTTGCTCGAATTCGAGACAAAGGGGAATTAAACTTTAGTTCATTTTTTAAAAGAAATTTTGTTTCGAGAACAATTTTTTAACAATGATTCCGGATCATGGAATCATTCATTACACGTTCATTGTACTTATATTGTACACCTATTGTACTTACACAGTGGATGTCCGCGATGGGTATTCTACAAAAATATCAAAGTCAATTTTTAAGAAACTTATTTCATTAGAAGCTTCATTAACAAATGAAAAACAGTTGGATAGCACTATACTTTTCTGGGTAAAAATATTGAAACAAAAATCTTTGAAAATTATATCCTGATATGGAATATTATAATGAAATTACACAAAACTCGGAATGAGTTGCCGATAAAAAATTGTAGGCATACTCCAAAGGTTTTGCGGTGGACGGATTTTTTTCGCTTTTCTATCAATTGCTTTTTCCGCAGCTGAATGCAACCGTGCCGGGGGGGGGGGGGGGGGGAGAAACATGTATGCAGGGGGGAAGCCTGGGGGGAATTAATTTGAATAGGCGCTTCCGCGCCTAATCGATCGCGACAATCTGCATCGATTCCACCGTGAATTTCCCCATGGTTGGCCGTACTGACACATAGTGGCTCGCTAACATGTTGGAGTCCGGTGGCGATATTAACGCTTCTGATAGGTAATATCCGGGCGAATGCAAACTTGCAGTTCATCCTGTCATCTGACGAAAATAAAATGCCTTCTACCCAAGGTAAGCATCGGTTAAAATGGGAATTACAAACGACATACTTTCTCGATAAAGAGAAAATTAACTATCTATAATAATACCAATATATGCGATAATAAAATGTATAATACGATAACAATACATGTATACAGTCATTTCTATTCAGGCAATAATGTATTTTCTTCGGTTATAGTAAAACACCCATCACTCTGTTGGTGAACGCACAATTAAGCAGTCCAAAAAAGTGCACGAAGAAAATATCTAAGCAATTCTTTGCAAATAAGAATTTGACTTTCAAATGACCGCTACAAGTCACTTTGACCGTAGCGTGGATACACACCTGAACGTGGAATTTTCTGTTGTTTAAAAATTGGGAGTAGAGGGTCCTATCGAAAAGAAAACATTACTTTCCAAATGACCTTGAAGATGAAAGGTCAACGTCACTGTCATCAGAATGTGGCCCCAGCAAGGTATCTAAATTATTTGCATGGCGGAGAAAAAAGTTTTGCTTATACAGCTTAAATTACTGGACCTTGACTTACATGTTCAAGGTGATTTGAAGGTCAAATAATGTTTTCGCGATAGGAAATGTGTTAAAATAATGTAGAGGAATATATCATGGTAATTAAAAACTGGTCAATTATTCAAAATATCATCGTCTCCTGGTGACTAATGTTTAGCTTCTAAAAACATGTCAATATTTATCCATCATATGTATTTGTCGAAATGCTAAATTTCGTTTATGAATTCTCGTTCGAATGAATTCGCCCTTTGACAATTTCCCCGATATCGTGTTCAGTATTTCATATTGACTATTTTTCATTTCTAAAATAAAATGGAAACACACGGTTTTTTTTTTCAAAGAGCGGAAAATGTTCAATCTCGCTGTGGCGCTAACTGGAAAATGCTCTTGCTCGCGTAAGACTGAAATTTTAACTCTGGAAAATTGAGGGCGTAGAATTTACAGAATCCCAGGCAAACAGGACACACGAATGATCTTGGAACCGCAAGAGAAGATCTCGCCGCTCTTGAAATCCCCCGAAGACTAAATCCCGCTATGCTCGTTAGGTGTGTACAATATACCTGGTTCCTCCGCAGCACAAATGTGTACATCGGTGAGACCGAGTGGAAGATCGCAGCCCGAGGAGGAAAATAAACGATGAACTAGATTACGACACTGTCCTAGGACGGAAGTAATCGGTTACGAAATGGAAGTTCTGGGTATAGAGAAATATCTTCCCCATACCGTCTAGAAGAATGTACAGATTCGCTAAAAAAAAGGATCTTTGCACAATACGTATCTTTATTTCTTAATAACAATCAAATGCTTCGTTTGTGGCTTTTTACATGAAAGTAAAAAAAAAGTCAATTTATCGTCATTGTTTTATGGATGTCATCTTTATATCTGATATTTATCAAATGTCCTATATTACCACGAAACGCTGATGAAAATTATAAGAACAGATGAAGATAATGTTTGATCTTTTTTTAGCTGATGTGCGCAATGACTGATAATTGCATAAAGTCACTTGGGCCTGATACTTATCGCGATAATTTCTTCAATGAATATATTTAAATTTCATTGCTATGGCAAATCCGGACACATGAGTTCAGGTAGATAGTTAGATGGATATATATAGAATGAGAGAGGAAAAAAGAGAGAGAAAGAGGACGTCGAGGAGCGACGCTTTGCGAATAAAGCAACAGTGGAGCATTCGCATTGCGTTGGGAACATGCGTGTACTGGGCCGAAGTGTGATCCGATTAAAGTTTCGTCCCAAACTAGAATAGGAAATTGGAACAGTCATACGAAAGCGCCGCAGAGAAATGCGTGCACCGCGCTAAATTAATTCGTGCGCCCGTAACGAGCAGGTATATATATACGCCGAAAAGTATTAGCCAGCGTTTGTACGATAGAGACTAGTAGTTCTGCCTCATACTGGTTTAAATATTAATCGCCAGTAATAAGGATGAAATGGTAAACGAAATAAGTATTCCCACATGCACGAATTAACCCTTTCTCCGATTAAGAATAAAATAATAAATAAGACATTACTTAGTGGTATTTTTTAATTATTGTTGTATCGAATTACGCGCGAATGAAGTAATTTAGTCACTTTTCCAACACATCACTGTTATTTTCTGCCAGTAGGTAACAGTGTTGCGACATTTTCAATGATGCATACCGTGTAAGAGCTTTACAGTATTAATCATTTTAATACGTGTATGCATTATGTTATACGCTATATTCTGCCGAGACGTTCGCATAAATCTTAATGTATTCTAGAATCTAGACCAGAAAATACGTTGGCGAAAGTTAGGTAACTACTGAAATTAAGGGTTCTCGAGCAAATTGTAATCAGTTAAATCAATGTCGTTTACTGGTCGATTTTGTTGTACCTTTATTTAGATCTGATGAAACATTACAAAATGTTTAAACTATTCGGGTAAGGTAGGAAAAATTTAATGTAATAAAGGGCAACATAATATCCCAACGAATTATAACACTGACTTATTACGGAGTGAAATTCTGTAGTGCGATTAAATGCATTCGGAAATATCTAGGTTTTGGTACAATTTTATAATGTACTACTACTAATTTTAATATATACATCTCAAACAGGAAGTATATTTCACGCCCATATATGTCCTTTAACGTATATTTCAAACTAATGCACGAAGAAAATCGCATACAAATTTTGTTGTTTTGACAAACCTATAATTGTTTACTCAAAGTATTCAGTTTAGTTGAGTGCATCCTTCCTATTCGGATAATGCAGGTCATCATTATCGAATAAATAGAAATATCATTAAAAGTTTCAAGATTTGAAATGGTATGAAAGTATCTCTTTATAGAAGACAAAATCTTTTTCTTTAGTTTAAGGAAAATCATTGTAATCACTTTCAATTTAAAATTTTCTTTTCTTTTTTAAGGTTAAGTCAGTAACAATTCTACCTTCCCTTACGGAAATGTACACCAAAAAATATTGTTCGGGGTCCGAAATGACACCCAAGTTGGTGTAAACACTAAAAAAATGGGTGTAAATACTAAAAAAATGGTGTCATTTCGGACACCGAACATATTTTTTTCTGTGAGGGTTATGGGTCCATCCTACTTTACCAGACCAAAATAAGGCAACCGCTTCGTGAAATTTGTGTAAAAAAGAAAATAGGAAATAACACCCTAGTAGAAATCTGTTCCCAAATATCCGGGCGCGATCTGCGTCCTGACACGCGCTTTGATACATATCCAGGCGCGAGTCAGGGCCAAGCTTACGCCCGGATATTTACAAACTGATTTCGTTTGTAATATTTCGTTATACTATCAATCTTAAAAATTATCTGAAATAACTAATGAAAAGATTTTGTTGTTTAGAATAAATGTAATTGTGAAATAGACTAGGATAAATTAATTTAAAGGAAAAAAAAAATAAAATGGCGGTGTTTCAAAGTTGTGTACATTTTTGTTCCTTTTTTATTGATAACACAAAATATGTAATATATATCTATCGATGAGATTGATATCTAATAATGGAAAATACATAATGCTTGAAGTAAAAAATCTATACTTTTCTTGAATATGTAAACGTTTATATCTGGATACTTACCTACCCTCCAGTTCCATATAAAAGCCCTTCAGATACCTCGATATTTGCACAGTTCATGTAAATATTCCATTTGTGTTTTTTTTTTGCTCTTCTTTGCTCAACATATTGAAATGACGCTAGCCGCTCTGCATCTTTTATGCCCTCTTCGTCGCGGTTGCAGGATTGCACTTTTGAATCATAACGAATTTCGATTTCCACAATATAATATTCTACTACTTTAGCACTATTGAAATGTGCAATAATAATCGACTTTTTGACCTGATAAACTATAGAATGGACCATTAGCAGAATTAAGAATAAATGTCTTTATCGGTAATTAAAAAGTCGCATATCGAGTTCCCGTACTTATTGAAAAGTCACTTCTCGCGTGTTAGTCCGCCATATTGAATTTCGAAAATTTGCTTTCAGGTACGGATTCGGCCACCTCAATAACTTATATACCAAACAGTTAAAAAATGAATTTTCACGAGGTTTCAAAAGATCGGAGAAATTTAGGGGTTGTTTATATTCTAAATATTTATAAAAACAGTATACGTATTAAAAAAAACTGATTGTTAACTAAAAATGGTTTAATATGTGCGTAGATTACAATTTACTAATGGCAAGTATAACATGTATTTTCTTTTTACTAGTTTTTGTATTCAGCGCATCCAATAACGATGCTTTGTCTTTGGCCGAAGCGGGGAAATAATTATTTGACATTGAACTTACATTTTTGAACATCCAGGATTTTTTAGATTATTTTTTTCGTACAAAAAAAATTCATTGAAAAACACCCAAAAACCATGATCGCGTCAACTTTTTTGCATCGACTCTTTTCTTGCGGATAAAACGGTCCCTTTTTAGGGACCATCTATCTGGTCGGACATTCATACGATGTTAGAGGTTCAATTTATATATATATGAATTATACGTTTTAAACGAGGTCGATTTGCACTGAAAATTTCCCGTCCTCTAAAGGGTTAATCAAATTAGCAATTGCCAAAATTACATCGCATTTCTAATTGACATAAAAGCCATTTCGTAATTGACAATATTCTTAATGAATTCCCGTTATCTCTTAACACAAATCAAATAAAGCAAACACGAAGAATCGATCTCTCTCGAGTCAGCATAATATCGTGACGAGCGCCGTCGGGTGGGATAAAAATGAGGTCAAAACCACGAGGTATTGTTTGGACACCCGGAAAATTTTATGAATGAAAATAATGCGTGGGAAAATATTTTCCCATTGTTCAATCCGTAACTACGCAGCTCACGTCCGAACGAGCACTTATTCGCGCACGGAAACTGCGGGATAATCGTATCAGAAGGGAAAAAATGTGTACTGGACTTTCCTTCCTCGGCGTGCTTCTTCCTGCAGCTCGCGGCTTTTACGCCAGAGAAAATAACTCGTTATCTCTGTGCAACATCCGCGCGAATGCTGCTGAAAAATATTTTGTTATTCCCGACCGAGATTTAAATTACATTGCCGGAATTTTCGTTTGTCTTTTTTCCCACAACGCTGCGTAAATGATTTCATTTCCAGGGTTACCTCGAGTTTATGCACCATACTTCTCGAAACTGCTAGAAATGCGCTTTTTTCGGAAGTGGTCGACACATGACGTCGTCTGTTGGCCGAATCATTTTAAAACGATCAAAGGCGGATTTCGCAGCAGACTACTCAAAAATCTAATTTCCTCTTACTATTAGTACTTTGTCATAAATTATTCTAATTAAGTGGATTATGTCTATTGAGATGTAAATTTTGGACCTTTCAATTATTGCAAATGTAGTGCGTACTTTTCTTTTTATGTAGTATTGCAGAATAGCTGAGTTTAGGTTGTCTTAATATCATACGTACAGGTCTTAAAGAAGTTTCGACTGATGCTTGCCGTCAAAAGTTAAGAAGTGCACTTTGAAAAGTACAGCTAAGCCGTAGACCTAAGACTGCATGTCTGCAAATATGTCTAACTTTCGGCATCATCAAGGACCAACGACGTGAACGGGTAAGGGATATAGTTCCGTTGCGCGCGCTTGTGTGTGTGGGTGTGCTTACTTGTTTAAGACGTTGTCTGTAAATAGAGCTGAGAACTTCATTGTTGATTACTTCAACGTTATTCATAGGACCTCAAAATACTCCGTAGGTGTAAGAGTATGGGCTTACACTATAGGATGGTGCGTACGTGCGTGCATATCATGGTGAAAGATGAATGGTGTGTATAAAAGAAATCTATTTAAGGATTTTTAAAAATTAAGGCGTTTGTTAGTTTTTGATCAGGACAATTTGATCTTTTATTATTCACTTACAGAAATGCTCACCCTCTACTTTGCGTATTTTTAAATACCTTGAAAACGCGTCTTTATTGTATGAATAAAGCACTGTTCTGGATTTAAATTTTCTAGTGCTTCGAGTTCTTTTCGTGTTTTCATTTCTACGAGAGTTTCCTCGGTTTACCTACAGTCCTACTGTCTTTCGAAGGCGTTTTAACTGGAAGACCATCGCGTCGCTTCTCTTCCTCTAAATATCTTGGTGTGAAAAGCCAGCCACCCATACAAAAAGGTCCATCGTTTCATTCTTTTTTGGGCGAAATGTTAGAGCGAGTAGAAGAGTAGGAGAAGCATCACTCCTTCTGAGTGAATTACTCTAAAAGAAATGAATATTTCATTTTTTTTAAGAGTGTCTCATTTTCCACTCCATTAAATTTAGAGACTTTATTTTTTTAACGTTTCCATTTTAGTGCACTTCTTCCAAAATACACAGATAATTTATAGAATTTACTCCAGTTCACCATTGGGTGACTTCGGAACGGTTTCAACTGTACAGTTCGGGCATTGCGATTCGTCGCTAACAATTATTACGCATTAACACGATCAAGAACTCGATTTTCCCGTTCAGTGGATTGTAGGGTAGGGTCGCTTCGCTATTCTCGTCGGTAATCGAATTGTCCTTCAGGATTTTCAAAGCTTTGTGAAACTTAATAATGGCATGTTTCGTTAGTCAAATGTAACTGTAGCTAAAGGGTTTGTTGCAAAAATTGGTTGTGTATCAAGTTGCCTCACTGTATAGCTATAATTACATAAAAATGATTATATAAAAAATCACGTCGTAATAATTCAATCAACTTTCATATTCTATACTAATATGCTACATTCTATACCAATTCTTAATCCGTCAATAAAACTCCCTAAAACACTATGCAATACAAATAAAGAAACAAGAAAGAACTGAAATCCCTTATAATAAAAAGTTGCAAGCAATTCTAATCCAGTTTCAAAAATTCGATCGCCATATTATTATATCCATCGTTTTGGACTATCTAAATCTAATGTTGGATTAATATTCAGCGTCCCCGAAAACCCCCGAGTAACAAGTTTCTTATATATTATATTATACAATAACAACTTGAGCTTCTGAATCATAATCTATTGTCAGAATTTTAAAACTCCTCCGCGTTTTCTATTATAGCACCGTAAGTACGCAAAAAGTAAGTTTTTTTTAGGTTCGAAAGAAAACGCAAATAAACTCTTGAATTCTGACCTTGGATTCGGATTCAGCACCCCAAAATACGTATGAAATGACTATTATGATCTGCCGGATAAAATTTTTTTTTATGGGGCTGTGCTATTTACTTTTGTATTATTGATTACATTGTCCCAGACAATTTTGTATAAAATTAAATTGAAAACTAAACTTCATACCGAGTTCGTAAGTATTTATCGTCTGGTGCTTTCGTGGCCTTATTAATGCAAGGCTCCATATATATGTACATCTTGTGCATAAATTGTCACAAATTTACAAGACACAGACGCACAATCCGCCTTCGCCATTGTGATTTATGATATACAAGTACACATGTTCCCTTTTGTCTTAACGACTACGCAATTCGCAATGCGCACCTCATTCCGTGATTGGTCCTCAAATGTTCATTACAGTTTAGTAATTTTGAGGGGCCGTTCGTAATTGCGTGATTATGTTTCGTAATTTTAAGAAAGATTTAGTAAAATTACTACAAATGTTACTGAATGTAACGGTATAATTTCGATTTTTATGATCCAAACCTAACTAGAAAAAAGCCCCCCCCCCCCCCCAAAGTAGACAAAGGTCACGGTCAACGGACACAAGACAAAGGTCAATGGACACAGGTCATAGGACAAAGGACACAGGACCAAGGTCAATGGACGCAGGACCAAGGTCAAAGGACGAAGGTCAACGGACACAGGACCATTTTCTGAACATTTTTAACAGCGTACAGAATGTCGGACATTCCCACTTTCACGTCTTCGACTCCAACCTTCAACCTGATTTAGTTTCAACAAGATAATAAAAAAATATATATTCATGTCGTCCACAAATAGGCGAATAGAATGAGTGGTCAATTTTAAATGCGGTCGAATTGATTTCCACCAAAAAATTACCCGCCTTGCGTCTGGTGAAGTAAAAATGAAAAAATTGTTATTTAGCATTACAATATTTTTTTTCCGTATATAACAAAAATATAAAATTCACTATAAGTTTTTCTTTAATAAAAACAATATCATAATTGTGTAGCGGAACACATTGCGGAGACTAATTATTGACAAACAACTACGATTAACAGGAATTATCGAAATCAATGTTATCGAATATTTTTGATTCATCCCGAGCGTATCACAATTTCAGCATAATTGTCGTGTTTGCGGCATACACGAGTACATTGTTTGATACCAGAGGAATGTCAGATCAAACATTTTGTGATAATGTAATAAGCGCAAATATTTCAAGATCAGTTACTATACAGATTTGATTTATTATTGCAACTACCTCTATCGCTCGTATAAACAAGGAATACAGGGAATAATTGCAAATGAAGTCTCTTTTCACCTGAGCTTCCAATCTGAATTTATGACAGTCTAATAAAATTGAATCAAATACATGCTTTATGCCGTTTTTAATAAACACTTAAAATGGTTTTTAATAAAGCATAAAGAAAACGGTTTAGCTGTTTTCATAACTTTTTACTGTTTACTATAAATCATACTGAAGTGGTACGTAAAATAAGAAATTATAAAATGAACTTTGTCACATTTTCAGAGAAGTAATAAAATTAAAATGACCAACATGGCTGTCCATCTCCCTAGTAGAAATTTATCCATTTTTTTCTTACACACTCCATTTCTCCTATGCTTTTAACATGGAAAACATCCGACTTGTCTAAGAATTAGCTAAAAAATATTTTCATTTCTACCAGGGCTGTAGTGGTATGTATTTAAAATTTCCAATAGAAATGTCTTCAGACATTGTATTGAACATGTCACGATTTCCGTAGATCATATTATAACGATTATGATGCGTTTGACATTAATATCCTTTGTTGGATCTGTTTCGTTTGTCCATTCAAATCATACTGACAACCCATCTAGAATAGCAAACTAATGTCCACAAAAAGAAATATAAACAATTTTCAATAGAAGACAGGCAACGATATTGCAGGTCAGTTCGATGTTAAAAATATGTGACATATTTTAAAATATTCATGTTTATCTGAATATATTCAAAGTTAACCTGGTTTGATTCAAATTGTCGCTATATAGGTCAAGACCGTCAAGACCATATATTTTAAGCACGGATTTATTTGTGAAAAAACAATAATGGATTCCGTCCTTCATCTGAATCCGCTCCCTGAGAAGTCATTTAATTTCTCGTAAATTTCTAATTAATATTTTATAAAAATCAACCAGTATTAACAGTTGAAAACAGTATTAATAATTATGACGTAATTACATAAGTAGAAAAAATCAAAAGTAAGAAAATGTTATAAAATATTATTTGGATTTAAAAAAACCTTCATTACTGCTTTAAATTATTGTTGCTGCATAAATCAGTATTTACGTCTGTCATTAATACATTCGTTTTCTACTTTTGTTCTCGTACAGTGAAGTTAAAAAAAAAACAGCGGTTTGATGTTCAGTGGCAACAGAAAATTTGCATCACTGTATATGTGAGCCGTTATCGGTGAAGCGTCAAATGGGCGTGAAAAAAAAAGAGAAACTTGGAGGAAAAGGTTGGGCGATGACGAATACGAAAGGACGCGACGTAAAACGTATGGGTGTTTATTTTCCACGACCGAGCCGTAAACCATCCTTCCAACGGCCTCTCGACCATTTCGATCCATCATCTCCACGTCCGGAGGTACGTCGGTAATATTATTGGAAATGCGTCCTAAAAGTGTCCAAAAAATGAAATATACATTACGCATATTCGCGGCAAATGGGTATGACCGGCATCACCGACTGTTAAAGCGACGTCGCTCTTTTACGGAAGATTCATTATTCGGACGGCAAAAAAAAAATCGTTGAATAAAGGCTTTCCACTTTACTGTTTCGGTCGGGGGTATGTTCGCTGCTCGCTGTATTCTATTACCGGATTTAATTTCGATTTAAATGCCACTGATTGGACTTGCTACTATTTCATTGTACTATACTTTATATCCTCTTTTTTTTAGAAATGAAATTTTCAGGAGAATGTCTATATTATTTGTTAATATTTTAAGGAGAGTGTATGCCTGAAATTTCTCATTGTTCTCTCCATATTAACAGCATTTTTAATGGGCGTTGCAGGCCTTTGTAGCTTATTGGTACTTTTACTACGTGATTTCTGGTTTAGTGTCGTCGCTCCAGGGAACTACTGGAATATAATATCTTTGGTTTTTAGTTTCGAATTTTTTTTTTTATATTACTTTGTTTAGTAGATTTAGTTTTCTTATGTGAGTCTATATGTATGACTTTGGGTGCCAGTTTTGACCGACATTATTTGTTTTGTTTTTTAACGTTTTTCTGTTTTCGACAATTGAAATTGTTGCCCATCAAACAAAATATTTAAAATTGTTGATTTGTATATATGTTCATTATCGTACACCTCAATTAGATACATCTCATCCAATTTAAGATAAGATATTACACATATGTTAAATATTTACTGATTCACTGTAAAAATAAATAATTAAAATGATTACGTATTAAAATCGCTACTGTATGGTGCATATGTCTGTCCTTATTTAATAGGGCTTATTTACATTACACTTTACTTTCAGTCAATTGTTTTGCTTCATTCCAGATTTGAGTCGCATTTTTTGGCTGAATTTAAGCATTTCTTTTTACAGTGTGCATTTACTTCTGTTAGAGCACACGAGTAATTGTTACTACGTTCAAAATTACGTATACTTATTGTTCGCAATTCTGAAACATTTACTTTACGCAGTTGTGCTCCGAGTGGAGAATTGCATTGTTTAACTTTTCCGAGACGCTTTACGCATACATTATTATTTACCACATTCACTCCTTAACAATAGTGCTTGCGAGAATTAACTAAGAATGTAAATTTATTAATAAATTATTAATATAGAATAGTACATTCCGACTATCTAATTTAACTGTTGACATTCCATAATAAAGCTTGAAATCGTTATCTTATAAAATGCCATTCGAAAAGGATACCTTCGATTAGATAAGACAAAATGTACCACCCAAAATTTTATTTTGATTAACAATTTTGCATCAAAGTCGGATCAAGCGATCATTACGATGGAAGTTACGCCATTTATTTTCTAGTGTATAACGATTTAAATTGACAAATTTCTTCCGAGAATGTGTTTATACTACAATTTTTTGTTAGGTCGATGATCAGGGATCTACTGTGTTATATTGGCGAAATTCGAAATTCGAGCGCATGAATATTTTCAAAATGTTTCTCTCTTCATAACATTCTAAAGATTCAATCTTACAAAAGTATACACAAATATATATTATTGCATTTTATTGTACATATTATACGCATTGTTTTATATACAATTGTATACAAACTACCGAATAAGAATTGTAAGAATGATGTAGAATACAGTTTAAAATTGTATATAAGTCCATATAGACGTCTGCAATTGTATATGATAATATACAGTTGTATAATAATGAGTCTTAAGTTATTTGTATAAATTGAAACACTTTGTAAATATTCGACTGTCCATATTTGAATATCGGCAGAAGAATTTCATCATTTTCAATCGTTGTTGTACATATGGAAATATTGAAAATGGCATAAAATTTTCAGATTCAAGTAAAACATTTCCATTTCATAATTTAATCTCCTTATATTGAATTTGGATGCAAAATTGCTGATTAAAGAAATATTTTGGTAAAAAAATTTTTTGTGAAATATTTGAACGTACCTTTAGCGGATCTCATTTTCTTCTAATTCTAAGGACAAAAAATCCAATGTACGATTTTGCGTTCGAAATGATATGTTCAGATTAATTTTCAATGTCGATAAGCTATCAGAAATCACAGCCGAAAAGTTATAATTTTCACTGTCTTAAATACAGGGTGTACCAAAAGTTTGGAAAGGGTCCTGTAACTTTTGAAAGAGAAAAATTTTCGAAAATCGCTGAAACACGTGAAACGATTTTTCAAAAAATTGCAACATGGGTCGAGTGGAGGATCGTTTGAAAGGTCTTTTCGAGACGAATTCAAAACACCAGTCATACATGGCGCTTCGATCACTTTTCGAGCAATTATTCGACTTTTAAAATGTTTAATTTAGTAACTTTTTAGCAAATAAGGATTTCGAAAATCGCCGAAACATGTGAAACAAG
>JAPYZR010005317.1:0-11830 GCA_030522945.1 Trichopria nigra
GAAGCTTCTAGCGAACTTCCATTCAGACTTCCTGGGAGTATAGAATATAAGTTCTCAGGGAAGTACTTGGAAGTCATTGTGTGAGCTTACTAAACGTAACCTCCCAGAGGTCTTATTGGGTGCAACTATGTAACTATATATGGGCATTGTTTCTTAGGATTTTGCCAAGTTTCACACCATACGAATCACATCAATGAGTACAGCAATTATTAATTAGATTTAAGAAAAACCGTGATTTCATCATTGAAAATTGTTGTTAATAATATTTTGTGTATGCTTATAATAAATTATTTTCGTTTGCTGCAATTTTGTCATTAGGCCTGAGCACAATGAAGCATCGAACGCGAACTCGAACTCGAAGGCGATGTACTCGTCCTTGTGGTCCTTGTCTACCTTGTTATAGGATGAAAGAGGACAAACTTATCCTTCGCGTTCGAGTTCGCGTTCGATGCTTGATTGTGCTCAGGCCTATTTTCAAATATACGTCGCCATCTTGAAAAATTAGTTTTAGCCACGAATATAGACGAACATAGAACTCCAAACTTCGTTAGATAAGGCCGAAAATATCTTGTGCAATAGAAAAAGACGAAAGATAATTCGAGGCCAGATTTTTCATTGGAAGGTTCTTATTGCGTTTATAGGCTTATATACGGAAGTTGCGACTAGGGCACCGAAGGACAACAAGTGTACTTTACATACAACCTCCGTGAAGTTAGCCGGCCAAAGTATAATTTTAACTTTTCAATGTCAATGTCGGCGTCTAGTAATTTTTGCCGGAACGGGAAATGCTTTATTTCGCCAATATTTATGAATATTTTGGCAAAATGCGTGTATATTCGCAATTCGCAAACGATTCGCAAACGATTGACGCTAGTCTCAAGGAAATCGCAAATGTTTAAACAAATTTTAACTTTTCAATGTCAATGTCGGCGTCTAGTAATTTTTGCCGGAACGAGAAATGCTTTATTTCGACGATATCGCTCAATATTTTGTTCGCAAACGATAAGTGGTATATTAAAGGAATTATTACCCGTTTTTCGAATTTACGCATTCCGAAAGTTACTATGACGACGTACCGCGTGTCCGTCGCAATGGCAGAACAATGGATTTTTCTTTTTTTTTCTTAATTTACTGCAAATCTGAAAAA
The DNA here is from genome assembly GCA_030522945.1 of Trichopria nigra. Taxonomy (NCBI): domain Eukaryota; kingdom Metazoa; phylum Arthropoda; class Insecta; order Hymenoptera; family Diapriidae; genus Trichopria; species Trichopria nigra. The sequence goes on from JAPYZR010005317.1 coordinate 1,148, forward strand.
ACGATATTGTTTCATAATTCGCAAACGAATCGCAAATGATTGATGCTAATTTCAATAATTTTTGTCGTTTACTTTGTTTGCTATTGATATATAGTACCAAAATTCGTTCCGCCATTTAACATGGGCTCTCTGCCCTTCTATAAGCGCGTATGTTCGATGGCGTGATGATTTCCGGGTTGACCGCGGCGCGCGTATAGCGTGGTGGATATTACCAGAGATTAGTAATCTCTGATATTACTCTAAGCTTCGAGAGCCTGCACCAGCGCCACCACACCGATTACGCGGAGATACACGCCATACTCCATAGTAGCCTTTGCTTACTGGAATTCTTTCAGAATAAGACTTCAAGATGGTAAGTTTCGTTTCGTGTACATTTATTGAAATCCGTTTGCATCCAAAAATTTATGAGCCGTAGAGTACTTTTCACGAGTGAAAAATAATGTGTACATCTTAAAGTGCAGTTAATTGCGGGTATTTGTTGTCGAAATTATTAAATAACTTTAAAAATTCGACGGTGATTTTAGATGTGTTTCAGGCTTTCCTTTAACTTTCTGACCAATTAATTTTTATTTCTCTATTTGGTTGTATTATAATTTTTTTTTGTAAGGATTCGTTATTTTACTTTATTAGTTCTACACATTTGGTATACAATAATTCTTTAAAAAATATTTATCAAAATACGGCGTGGTTTCATATCAACATAACCTATGTAGTTAATTTATTATACTCTAGGTGAGTTCTTTTTAATACTGAACATAAGAAATTGTAGTTCGTTAGAAATTGACAATAATGAAATAAAAGATAAACAACACTAATAAGAAAATTTGAAACATTTATCATTTTTTTTTGAACTGCAAAAGCCTTGAATTTATCAAAATCTGCTGAACTATTTGTCCTAACATGTATTTCGCGATTGCTTGTGCAAATCTTGGGATATAGTAACAAACTTTCAGGTTTTTGTGTTATAAAAAATCTGATAAATGTTTAAATTCCTTTGTTTTGTTTGTTTACTTTATTTGTCAAATTTCATTGTTATTGATTATTACAACACATGATTCCTTGTGACTGGTTTTAAAGAAGTGACCACATGTATTTTTTTAAATATTTAAGTTAAAATTATCAACATTTTTTTTTTAGAGTAAATCAAGTAAATAATTAAAACATGTTTTATATAAATTGTTTCTGTTTTAGGCACGTGGACCAAAGAAGCACCTTAAACGTTTAAATGCCCCTAAAACATGGATGTTGGGGAAGTTGGGGGGTGTGTATGCCCCTCGACCATCCACTGGTCCACATAAGCTACGAGAGTCATTACCACTTATCATCTTCTTGAGAAATCGCCTTCGTTATGCTTTAACCAATTGCGAAGTCACCAAAATATGCATGCAAAGGCATATCAAGGTAGACGGAAAAGTTCGCACAGATCCGCACTACCCAGCTGGTTTTATGGGTATGTAAAGTTTTATTGACATTCAAATTTGCTAAATAATATTCAGATTATTTTTTTCCAATAGTATTTGTATTCAATTCTCAAAGCAAATTTTGGCGGCTTATAATATTTAAAGTTAATTAAGATGAAATGTCAGTTAAAAATCTGTTAATTTAACAATAAGACTAAAAGGGTTCTAAACAGTTACTAACCGAGCTTTGTAACAATAAAGTATAAATAAAATATGATTTAAACATTTTTGTCACAATTTAAGCTCTGGAATTATGTTTGTCTATATTTATGTTTATAACATAATAATATATGAATAAAATTGTTAATTTTCAGATGTCATCCAAATTGACAAAACCGGAGAATTCTTCCGCATGATCTATGATGTAAAGGGTCGTTTCACCATTCATCGAATTACTGCTTTGGAGGCAAAGGTACTGTTTTTAAGTCATTTTTGGAAAGTTACATGAATTCGATTGAAAATTTTATTGACATTTTTTCTTTATTTATAGTACAAATTATGCAAAGTACGACGCGTTCAAACTGGACCGAAAGGCGTTCCATTCCTCGTGACTCATGACGGAAGGACCATCAGGTTCCCCGACCCTGTAATCAAGGTCAATGACACGATCCAATTGGACCTTGCCTCTAGCAAAATCATTGACTCGATTCGCTTTGATTCAGGTATGTACAACTTGGATATTATTTTAGCGCTTTTTTTTTCTATCTAATATATACTTTCATATAGTAGCATGTTATAATTTCATAATTCAAAATTCTTTTATAATTAAAACGAGTTGTCATAATTTCAAATTTTTGAATTTGAATTTTTTTTTCATACGTTTATCATACATTGTAAAGAATGGTCCATATGATATATGGGAATAATAAACATATTAGTTTTAAAGAGTTAGTTGAACTGTTTTTTTTTTTTTTTTTTTTTACAGAGTTCATTAAAACATTTATTGAGCATGAAATTTATTATAAATTTTAAACGTATGACATATTGTTAATTTGTTGTTATAGGAAACTTATGTATGATCACTGGAGGCAGAAATTTGGGTCGTGTAGGAACTGTTGTCAGTAGAGAAAGACATCCAGGATCCTTTGATATTTGCCACATCAAAGATACGCAAGGCCACACCTTCGCTACAAGGTATCGTATTGATTATATATTTATAAACACTATAATTATATGTGATACAATATATTATTAAAACTTTATTGATTATCAATATCAGTTTAATGCAATAAAGTAAAACATAGATTTATTACATAGGCATATGTAACATATTCCTAATAAACTCGGGACATTTTCAGATTGAACAACGTCTTCATCATTGGCAAGGGAACCAAGCCTTATGTCAGCTTGCCTAAAGGCAAAGGAGTTAAGCTTTCCATCGCTGAAGAACGAGATAAGCGATTGGCTGCTAAGGGAGCCAATTAATAGTGTCCAAACTGAGTGTTTTTTACTACTATGTTTCACCAGATGGATTACGTTAATAAAAATTAAAACCAAAAATAAACTGTTATTTATTTATAATCCCGATTTCAATAAAAACAATTACATCTACATAACTAGACAAATTGAAGCTTGGAAAAAAGAATAGAGAAACAAGATTAGTATATCAAATGTATCTTTATGGCTATGCATATTGAAGTTTAATTTCAATATATATAAATCGCCTGTAGAATGTGGATGATGCGCATCTTTTACTGGTAATATTTGAATTAAAATTTGTTCAACGGTTATTATTTTAATATCTTCGTATAAGTTTATTGATAATATTTATCGATCAAACTTTATTTCTTATTTTCTTCCCTTCTTTCGAATATTCCGATTCTATTTTTGTGGAACTCATACTGCAGCTGAGTATTATATTACTATTCTAACTGCGATAAGGGAGGCCATCAGAGGCAGAAGAAATCACGGCCTTATATATAGAAGATACGTATACATTGCCACCCTTGTCGCCCCCCTGGCGTATCACATGGCTGATTGGAAATACGTAAGCTATAATGGAGGGAGTTGTACCGTGTTGCGTTGCAAATATATACAGGGCACAGAAATGTGTGTTTAGCGCTTAGCGCTCGTTTATCCAGAACGTGTATAGAACAATTTTGAAACTTCAGTATTCAGCTATCAGCACAGTTTTAGTCACATTTTAGAAGTACAATAGTATAATCCGCTCGAATCAGCTCGCAGCCCGTCGTCTGAACAGGATCATGAATGTGCCAAAAAGTTTGAATATTTCTAATCGACATCCAATTTCCTTCAACTCACGTGATTTATATATTTAACGTTATAATAATTACCAAAATTCATTAACAATCCAGCATGGGGAAATTTCAATTCTTTTTGCGATGGCGAAAGCAGGGATATTTTAAGGTTACCTTGGTAACCAAATTTTAAAATTTTCTTAATTAAAAAATGAATGAAAAACCATCTTTGATGTCACTCCGAGTTAGATTCGCACGAAGTCCGATGAGAATAATCTGGCGCTTTGATATGAAATATTGGGCTCAGCAGTGTTTGGCTCTGCGATGCTGGATTTTGCTTGGTGCATACGCTTTACTATGTTTCATTTTGTACTGGTTGATTCAGCCTGCTGTCGGAGGAATTTTCACATTTTTTTTTATCGCTTTTGCCACAACAGGTTTGTCAATTGTCAGATTATTTGGTCGTATTACTTTATTATGCGAGTAAACATTTTTTACCTATAATGTATGTTTTGAAGCAGGCATAATTTATTATTTGGAAGATCGACTCATTTATTACCCGGATGTACCAAAACATTCACGTGTTTACATACCAGCACCTTCAATATTTAATCTGCCATACCAAAGTATATATACCAAGTCTAGTGACGGAATAATGTTACACATGTTTTTTATACCGCAACCAGAACCAAAGATGAAAGATGCTCACACTCTGTTGTATTTTCATGGTAATGCAGGAAATATGGGCCACAGGTGTGATAATTTTATTTGTTTATGTTTTTTATATTGGAAACCAATAATGAATTATTTTGTAATAATGTATTATTTTTGGCATGTATTAATTTACAGGCTTCTAAATGCAGTTGGTCTTTATCGTAATCTCCATTGTAATATATTAATGTTAGACTACAGGGGATTTGGCTTGTCCCAAGGTACTCCTTCTGAAGAAGGACTTTACAAGGACGCGCAAGCTGCAATAGACTATCTTGTGTCACGGAATGACATTAGTTCTAAAAAAATAATTCTTTTTGGACGATCATTGGGTAAAATATCTTCTTAAATGTCTTATTTTCATACCATAGTTAAGAAGTTTCCTTATATTTAAATCTGCAAGGAATGCTAATGAATGTTTGTCTTCAATATTTATGTTAATTAAAAATGGTTTTATGTTCCCAACAAATGAATAAGTATTCAACTATAATAAATAAGATAATTAAGAATGATAAAGAAGTATTCATTTCAGTAAAATATGAATGCTTCGATATACATAACTTGATACATAATCGAAAAACTTTGTCCATTTTTATTCAACATCAAATAATAAGTAATAGAGTTTAAAAATATTGTATTATATTTTATGGTGATAAATGCACTCAGAATTTTAATAACATAATTCCATCAGGTGGAGCTGTGGCTATTGATTTAGCTTCTAGACCGGATATAGCAGAGAGAATTTATTGTCTCATTGTCGAGAACACATTTACCAGTATACCTGATATGGCATCCGTCCTACTAGGAACAAGATTATTCCAATATCTTCCTCTATTTTGCTACAAAAATAAGGTACAATAAATCTAAGGTATACCAATATTATAAAAAATTTAATAAACAACGAGAATGTGCAGTTCAAATTCAATTATACAACTATATATAACTTCAAAATGTTGATTATATACAAGTTTATTTGTTCATTTTCTTTATTTTTTTTTTTATTTAATATAAAAAGGATCTTTTATCCATGAAAAAAATATATTGAAACTAAACTATGCTGTTTATTATTACACAAATTTAAACTTGATAACCTTTGCAGATTTATAAGACGTATGATATTGAATATAAATTTAAAAAATTAATTTTAAGTCAGTAACAGGAATTGAATGGAAATTTAAAATGTTTAGTTTGATATCATGAGGCGCGATGGTTGTGCGAGCTAATGCATCAGCCTTATTTTGCACAACTTGGCTGATCCGGGTTTCGTTCCCATCGCAATAATTGTTGACTTTAAAGAAATACAGTATGAGCAGTTGCGTGTCACTGTTGGCTCTGAATGCTGCCAGGCAGCACTGAGAAGTATTGGTCAACAATAACACGATGGAAATTGCCCTGGTATCAGCTGTACTTGGTATAAGTTTTCTGCACTTTTCTTTTACCATTGCACAATCCGACACACAATAAGACGAGTTATAAAAGCATGGACAATGAATTAAGAAAAATAATAATTTGATTTCATTTGCTAGTTGTTAAATTTAGTAGTATATAATAACATGATATTTTAATTAAGTACTAACATATATATTTGTTCTCAGTTTATGTCGCTGCACAAAGTGCGAGCATTAACAGTTCCTTCACTATTCATCTCAGGCCAAGCAGATTTATTAGTACCTCCTCAAATGATGAAGGATCTGCATGAATGCTGTGAAAGTTGGTACAAAGCTCTCTTTAATGCTCACAGTGGTACGCACAATGAAACTTGGAAACTACCTGGGTATTATGAACAAATAATTAAATTTCTCGCTAACGTTAGAGAAAATACGCCGTCACAACCTCAATCTGTAGAAGCTCGATTTTAAAAGCAAAGTTTGAATTTACCGAGGAAATGGCAAGAAATGCATTTGTACATATGTCTCATTCTCTATACTATAAAAATGATATCTTGATTTAAACATTTCAGAAGATTACTGAAATGTTTAAATTTTCATCGTAAATAATTGGATTTCATTAAGCCTCGTTAATTTTTCATATTTTTCATATTTTTTTACTGGTAACGTTGAATTTTGGTACCATAACATTATTACCCTTTTTCTTTTATACGAACATATACTGAATTCCTTTTTAGTTCATATCACATTGAAATGAATTCAGATGAATTTATTCATTGTCTAAATGAACAGGAATTCCATCGTCTTTTTGACATCATCTTGGAGTGATCGTAAACCAAATTGTTATGTACTCTTACTTTGCATTCCAAAGTTTATTGTACTATTATATTGTTAAATAAGGTGTGATTATCATAAAAAATTGACGGATATGAAATGGATGGATATGACATAGTTCTATATTTTCTTTTTGTATATAGTCCGCTCAAGTCTAGTGCTTCGACTGTCACGAGCTTGTGTTACAAAGTGATTTTTTTACAATAAAAAACCTTACGTATATCTTATTTCAACATAGCGAGTTATTATAGAAATAAGTTAATTAATTATATAAATCATGTATTAGTTTAGTTAATTTGTTTATAAACGTCTGTTTCTTCGATTTCGTTTTATCGCTGCTTTTTTTATCAGTACAATTGCAACAATAAATACGACCAAAATTACAATGATTGATGAAATAACGATCACCAACATTGCACTACTGGTGTTAAGTGATATTCCACTGAATACACTGGCTGGTTCCCCGACTACTGATTCAGATGTTTTATCTTCGCAAAATACCTGCCTCTTCCATTTGAGCCAATGAACCATTCGTAAATTTCGAAATTCTGAATGAGGTGCGCACCTAAACGAGTCATTAAGAAGTATTTCAAAGCCAAATGTTAAATATTGTTTTGTTTTAAATTATTTATATATAAATTATTTAATATAAATATAAATAAATTAGTGACCAATGCAGACTGTTTTATGTTATTCAGTAGTCAGTTTTAATATATTTTTACTTATATTTAGATGAAATTTTTATTTGTTCGAAATTACCTTAATTCTATCAATAAGTTTTGATGTGAATTGTAAAGCCATGGTACTAAATCATTTAACATCCATTGCATGCTACAATTGCAGTCAAAAGGATTTCCTTGCAGATCAATGCCATATTTTGCACTTTGCATAATTTTATGCGTAAGGTTAGATGAAAATCGAGTAAAACCATTTCCGCTTAAGTCCAACTAAATTATAAAAATAAAATTATAAAATATTTATATAAGGCATTCGTGTATTTTAAGATAATGAAATCATATTGTAGATCTTATTATCTTTTAAAGTAACATTCATTACTCCAAAACAATGTAGATTCACAAAAAGTACTCACAAAACAAACGTTCAGACCATCAAACACATGATCAGAGATATTGGTTAAATTTTTGTGTCCAGACAAAGTAATGTTCATGCAGCCATTCGATGGTGAAGACAATTCTTTGAAAGCATCTTCACTTATTTTTTCAATTGTGCTCACATTACGTACAGTAATGGATTCCACTTGCAGTTTTGAATTAAATTTTATTTCTTCCAGTGGATTTTCACTAATATCCAAATTTTTTAATTTTGGAAGATTATCGTTGTTTATTGACGTTGAAATAGTTTCAAATTTATTAGCAGATAAATCTAAAGTTATTAATTCGGAAAATAGAACATTTGGGAAAGATTCCAAGCCGTTTCCCCGGATGTTTAAGTAATTAAGATTATTTCCTGTTGAATTGCTTATGTTCAAATTAGTTAAACAATTATGTTCAATGTTTAGAATTTTTATATTTTTAATATTTTCTGGCAATTTTGTGAGATTATTAAATCCAACATTCAAGGATTTCAGTTTTGTTGGCAATTCATCATTCAATAATGATGCAATTGAATTATTCCTTATATCTAAAACTGTTAAATTCAATATTTGTGGTAGATTCGCTGAAGCGAGCGAGCTAATATTATTTGACGAGAGATTCAAACTCTGCAAAGTTTTAAAACTACTCAATCCATTCAATAAATTTTTCAGTAAATTACTAGAAAGGTCAAGTTTGACTAATTGGGGAAATGTAGTTTGAGCATCAATTGTAGAATCATTGATTAAGTTATAACTCAAATTCATACTACGAAGTGACGGCAGGTAAGTCAAAGGAATTGACTTAAATTTGTTATGCGATAGATTTAAAACTTCTAAACTTTTCAAGTTCTTGAATGCATTACTGTGAATGTCTTTTAAGTTGTTATGCGACAAGTCCAATACTTTTAAGTTTTCTAAATTTTGAAATGAACCCGCAGGTATACTGTCAATTACATTGAAAGACAAATCTATCGAAGTAATAGTTCGATTTTCTCTATTTATTTCATAACTATAACGAAAAATCTCAGTATCGGATAGTTTTCTTCCTTTACAATCAACTTCGACGCTAGCATCTATAAAATACACCAAGTCATCAAGTTATTATTGTATAGAATCAATATTAAATTGATTTAACACTATATGTTTATTCACTTATTTCATTGATTTACCTGTTGTTAAACATTTACATATTTCGCAAATAGATGCTTGAGAAATTTTCACAAATGTTATGAGTAAAATAAATGAAATAAAATTCATTTTGGATCAAACCTCAATACATCACTCACTACCTCATCTAAAATGTAATGGATACTAAAATTGTGGGAATCCTCTTTGACTTATTCACTGATATCATATCAGATGATGTCATATATATAGATGATTCCATATAAATTTCACTTAAAGCTCTTATCTCTCTTGAGCAGTAGTATCTTTTAAGTGGTTTGGGAAAATATAGGTGTGGTTAAATATATAAATAAATCTAATGCATAAATGGCATAAATACTTTAATGGTGAATATATTGTGGGTCGAAAAAATAGGGTCATGTTTCGGAGTTTATTACAAAAGTATGAAAGGCTTTATTAAAAAACGGATTAGTGGATATGAAAATACATGTCTTCAACTATGTAAACAAATTTTGTCGGAATTTTTAAAAAGAAAATGGCAGCTTATCAGCTGTCGCAGCAAATCGCTTTATTTTCGAAGACCGCATCTGGCGGACCGCTGCATCCCAATGGGGAAACAATAACGTTCTTCAAACGTTTATTTTTCAATATAACATTTTTAAACGTATAAAAAGCGCTTAAAAAACATTGTCTCCCCATTGGGATGACGCATTTTTGCACCTACAAAATCCAAAAATTTTCTTAAAATATAGCCCAAAATTTAGTGCACATCGAGCCGTTTTGTCGAAAAACTGTCTTGAAAAAAAAAATAACGTCAATTTGAATATTTTTTGTATTTTTTGTCCAAAAAATCGCTCTAAAATTGGCTGTAAAATTTTTAATTTTTCAAAAAAAAAAAACTCCCGATGTGCCCTGGAAAATCATGTTTTGAAGCTATCTGTCCAAATTTCAAGTCAATCTTGAAAAACATAATGGTATTTCGAGAAAAACTAAAAGTAAAGTTTCAAGTAGTGTAATTCCAATGAAATTTCTGTTTTACATCTAATCTGTGGTGCCTGCTCCATACAATTTACCCTTCCAAATTGAGATTTTCTTTTCCCTCATATTTTCTGGAAGAAGCTTATTGAAGCTCTGCGAGCTTCTTTAATAGCCTCATCTTCAATCAGGGGAGCGTTCTGCGATCAATTAATGCGTCTGGAGTCGGCTTCAAGGCAGAATTGTAGCAGTTCAAGCCAATGACAATGCCTATTTGCATTTGTATGTATATAACACAAAATGTAACGGTAATGTAACATTTATGTAACTGTTACTTGTTACATAAATGTTACATTGTCGTTATATACCAGTTACTTTTGTGTTTGATGGTTATAGTTTATTTACGCCATTCACTTCATTTGCTCGAGCAAACATATCAACCGCCGAGACCACTTCCATATTTTCCCCGCCGACCCCTCATGATTTATTTCGCATTGATGGTTTTCGTGTAATTCTTTCCAATCTTCGAGTGCACTGAAAATACCTATAATTCGGCTCTAAGACTATATATATATATATAGCCGTGGCTCGCCCATTGACCCAAGCTATTCAATTTGGATTGTAATGCTTTGTGTCAATAAAGTCGTACATATAATAATAATAATAATAATAATAATATGTTCGGAAAATCGAATTTGGACCCGTATACTTACACTATTTCGTACCCCTCAGGCCTTCAGGAGTGCTTTTAAATTTAAAATATTGTAAATTTTATATTGTAATTTTTATATGAACAAATAGCCCAGTAAACGAAAAAGGATTGAAGTGTCAGAAATGGTCAGAAATTGGATTGACAATGATAGAGAAGGATTCACGTTCATGAAAGTTAATCATTCTCT
>JAPYZR010005318.1:0-10957 GCA_030522945.1 Trichopria nigra
TCCATAAATTGTCCAATTTCATTATCTATTTCTTAGGCATCTTACAAAAATATTGGACAATAAATGTCCAATAAATGGCTGAAATTTCTACCAGGGTACAGCTAATAGATTACAGATAATAGGTTCCTAATAAATGCGTGTCCTATAATAAGTACAATACCATAATCCTTCAGGTTTCGCAGTGGGATTTAATTCTCCTTGAAAACACGACGTAATGCATTTTTCGTATCAACATTCTGATGCCGATACGAACACCTGTTGCCAATTAAATATCGTTTCCAACTATGTTCGAGGTGTTAAATGCACCAAAAATATAATTGTGTCCTTATCAAAAACAAAGCAATATAGTGTGGGTCCAAATTATTGATACATGAGGTGCTCTTCTTCAAGGGAACAGTCGAGTGTATATATATGGGATTTCGTGTTTTCCTTTGGATTCCTTTCATTCTGGTCCATTTGTTATCCTCTTAATTGATGCTCTTTTACAAAATAACCATAAAAATAATATAATAACTCTAATAATAATAATAATGCTAAAAATATTAACAACAACAACGATTATAATACAATAGCGGTATACAGACAATGGAATAATGATCACTTGACAAAGTGTGAAAAGACGTTAGCTTTCAGTATATTTCAGAAAGGGCAGAATTTCCCGTACACGATCGAAGAGTCGCCGAATCGCGAAACGCGGAGAAAAAACTTTTGAGTGCAAAAAAGCTGTTTCGCTTCGCGAAACGCACAGAGCGCGGTGTAAAAAATGGTCTCTCTCGTCTGCACATTTCAGTTAAAACAGAGCCTTTTTATTCTATTTCTGACAATCTCGCCTCAGACTGTGAATCGAAGCTGCCGACGATTTTTTCAGCTTTGCGGGGCCGTATAGTAGTCTGCGCTTCGCGAGCATCGCAAAAGAGAGAACATACGGGCGAAAAGGGGCGGGCGCGTTAGGGGGCGGTAGGTAGTGAGGGCTGGTTGCATGTTGAAACAAAACGGGAAAAAATAAAGTGTAAAACTATTTGATCGTAAACCGCGCGCTCGCTCGTCGGCACGGCCAGCGCACGTGGCTATAGGCATAGGTATGACCGCGCGCGGCCGGCGGCACCACACGCGAAAAAAGGGTCGACGAGTTCGGCCGGACCGGTCGGTCGGTAGCGGTCGGTAACGGCGCGGCGCTCAACAGAAGCCGCCGAGTGACTGACTATGCACACGCCTAAAAGGGTTTTCGTTAGATTTCATTTCACACCCAATTACCCGACACACGTGAAAAGAGCGATAGTGTACCGAGCGAAAGAGTAACCGAGACGAGGCGCCGCGCCGCGCCGAGGGAAAGAGAGTAGCGGACTACTATGCCCAGTGTCGCTGAAGGGGTAAAGGCACTGCGTCGCTCGACATCCTCGCAAGCGACTTTGGCTTCGTTTGTGAGGTAAAAATACACAAAATATATCGACGCTCCGCGCACGGGAACACATCGTCGCAGTTATTACGGACCCAGGGATATTCGTCACATTATGCGGTTATCGGTGTACCGCGGCCGATCGACCGACTGATAACGTAATACCTCTTATATAGATTCGTGACAAACATCATTTCGGCGCAACGATATTCTTTAGAGTGAAATTGTTCATTACGTAGATATGGACAATATCAAGGATGAAATACTGATGAGTGGTTTGTCATTCGAGCGAAGCGGGTGTAGCAACCAAGATCGCATGTATAGAGATCACACACCGAAGGAATGTATAAATTAAATTTTGGTTAAACATAATTAGACGCAATTCAAAACATATATTTTTAAATAAATGGTTAAAATAAGATAGAAAATATCAGTTATACTTATAAGGTGCTTGAAAAGTAGAATAGTTAGAGGGGTTCGATCTCTTTCTCTTTCTTACTTCCTACAATTGCAAGAGAAAAAATGTAAAATTTAAATTACATGGAACTTTTCTTAACATTTGAAATCGGTCACGAATTGAACGAGAAATTTCATAAATTAAATAAGATAATCTTCATGTTTTATTTTTCTTTATTTCCTGAATATCTCATTCAATGTCCAACGATTTATTTATTGCTAGTATGTATTTCTTTGAAAAAAAATCGTGTTTATTCAAAGTTTGAAAAAAAAATTTCAGTAATTTTTAACTTTGCACTTTATTATTACTTTAGACAGAATTTTGAAATGAATTTTCACAAATTTCACCTTCATTAAACCTTGCTATGATCATTTTGAACGTAAAATTTTTCCCTCTTTTCAGATCCGGGATCAAAAGTATAGGTTCCAATTTAAAAAAATTACTTTGACCTTGAAATAACCTTGACAATCGAGTTCAAGGTGAAGCTCCTTGGTACCACTGGATGACCCTTTCCATCCCTTTTAACTTTTATGTGGAACATTTTAATTTCTCTCTCTGGCTTAGATTTCGCAAAATTCCGGTGGAGCGATTAAAATCAGAACACCCTGTACGAGTACATTGATACAATCAATTTATAGACAACTCATGGCATAAAATGGGATGATGGCTGACCACTCACATTGGCATCTAAGTATACAGGATCAGATTTTGTCTAAAATTTCTGCAGAAAAATAATTGTAGATAACATTATGTAACGAAATTATGATTTCCATTTATGAAAATGTATTTTCCTTATCGAAAATGATCGGATAAAGGAGGAGAAATATGACATGGTTAAGGATCACTATTGTAACAACACCGGTGCAACCATTACATCCGCTAAAACAAAAGAGCGGGGTAACTGATACGTATATCTGAGGAGTCGGCTGACAATAACAAAACTCAATATTTTCATTTCAAGCTGACGAGGATGTCCGACAACTGATCGAATGTTGCCTATATGAACAAAATGGTTTTTGAAAAGTGAACATTTATATCTGTATTTTTCATTCTGGTAAAACACTGATGAAAATTTTAAAAATATGATTCAGCGCTATATGTATTGTTATCCTTCCTATTCTTGCTAAAGACATCATAAAAAATAGTACCTAATCAAACCCTAAAAAAGATTAAATGTGACAGCATCTATTATGTATACCGAATTTCAAGGCAAAATAATGTTTGTCCAATAGTGGTATAAGAAAGATGAGTAAGTCAAACCAATCAATTTTTAAATATATATATATTGTTTCTCCCCTATACAATATATTAGTTTACTAAGAGTTATCCCGAGAGTCATAAAAATAATAACAATCGAAGTGAACGAAGATGCGAAACGCATCAGCGGGTATAGACCAATATATGAGTACAAGACGAATTTGTGGCAGGTCATGTGCAGAGGTTAAGCGAGCAGCGTTTATCGTGTTTAAGTGACACGCCCACTATAAATATATCTATATGTAGACCTTTGGCTACTAACTTTACGAGAAGATTTGCTTCGCGGTCCTTCTTAGCGAGATCGGCAATTATCGTAAATTACACGAGAAAAACATCACTTGTCAATTTTAGACTGCGAATGGAAATCCCGGCGGACGACGATACCTTCTGACCTGTTCGTTATATGCAGCGAACCAACATTCTCTTGGTTCTGTGACAATAACAAATTATTGCGTGCGTCTGCAGTTCGTATATAGTACGCTTTTCTACACTGTTTCAATCGATCGATTTGGTATTAGGATGCATCACAAAAATTGTTAAACAATTTGTAATTATTTCTTTGCTCGTTAATCACAAAAAATTATTCTGCTATAACTTTTCATATATTTTGGTCAATAAAGAGCAGATACAGCTTAATTGACGAGAGGAATGTAAGAAATATCTTGGCAAAAATTTGTGGAAATAATATTAGCATCGGAACTGAAATGGTTCAATTGATTTTCGGCTTACTATACGCATATCATGTCAAACACAGAAAGGAACTTGATCTTATCTATGTTCGCCTTCTGATTTAACTGATAATCCGCATTCAAAATTGAAAACTCAAATTATTGAATCGATGTACAATTGTTATTACTTGTTTTTACTGACACTTTTTCAATCTTTAGAGAGGTCATTTATTATCACTTAGCTGTAGAAAAGAACCGCATTACATCATTTTGTTTTCACAAACTATTATTGACAACTTATTTGAGTTTATTTCATAATGTAAATAAATTAAAATTTATTGTTTATATTTTTTAGTATAATGTACAAAGGCGAGTTCGGGGAGAATAAAAAAAATCGTAAACAATAAGTATAACAACAAAACCATGCTAAATATTGATACGCAGGCTTCGAAAATACTTTAAGATTATACTAAAACTTTAATGCTGAAAATGAGGTGGAACAAACAACAGGGACGGGGAAGTGGAGAATTAAAACAATTCGAGGATTCTTGGTTCTTTAAGAATCGACCTAGCGCATCTTAAACTATGCCTTCAGGTTATAAAGGTTTATAAGCTTTAGGTTTATTATATAATTTGTAATTCAAGTTTTACATTTTATCTTTTTTGTTTTTTCATGCATAAGAATTGTCGCAAATGGCATCATGGGTAGAAAATCAATTGCTTTAAGAAATTAGTTTTGTTCGTCTTGTCGATTGTGTGAGGTCTTGGGAATATTTAATTTAAAAAATTGAGTAATTTAAAACAAAAAAAAGATGTTCATTATACATATAAACTCATAGTATGCATAAGTCACACTGGTCAAAATTTCATCGAATTTTTCTTTCGCCTATAAACTCTTTAAAATGTATACTTTAAGACCCCCTTTAAATTTCTTAGAGTGAACTTCCGAAAACCTGATAACTCTGATTTTTATGGGGCTTGGTATACTACTGTTTTTGGGGTGCGCTGATCATAAATATCAATGGGAAAATCACTTTCAAGGCCATCTTCAATGTCAAAACTGAGAAAAGCGGAAGTATCAGGCTGCATGTACTTCCGGGAAGGTACTCCTAATTTTCATCGTAACGATGGTATATACCATGAGATGTAGGGGTTGTTACGGGTTTTCAATGTTTTTACCACGAAAATAACTCTTGGGACGCACCAACTTGATTATTCTCGTGTTCATCTTTTCTTCTTACGGTAAGACATTGCTGTTGACGTATTTTTGAAAATAAATGCTAAAACACGTTTTTTTTTGTTTTGACCTTATCGAGAAACTTGCTGTTGATATTTGTAATCATTGCACTCGTAAATGGGAGTACACCAAGCCCCAAAATAATCAGAAGTACCAGATTATCGAAAGTATAGCCCATAGTATTTAGAACTTTATTTTCAATTACATTATGAATTATCAATTCATCCAATCCGGGATTTCTGCGATTGGTTCTTATAATGGGTATATATTTTTCTCAGTGTCATCAGTACATGATTTTGTTAATTTTCTAATAAGTAGAACTGGAAGGTGATGTTAATAAAAATACATTCTAGGTATGTTGCGGCGGGTTACTTTGACAAAATTTAGGGAGTAAATAATACAGGGCTTATTTTATCACAGGGTCAAATGGAGTCTTTCTATATTAGAATAGACGGCTTTCATATATTCAGTCATAGACAAAAAAGTTGACAAACTTGAAATTCAAGTTAATTAAAAACTATTATTTTTGGACCGTATTTTCAGAAAATATGAATTTATTTTGCAAATTAAGAATGGATAATTCGAGAAAGTTAAAAAGAATTTAGCAGGAGAAATCTTGAAAGATAACATGATAAAGATTTAATTTTTTGGGAGCTCTTTGTCCAGAATCATGCTGACATTTCTGTGAGAACGGTCTCATAAGAGATTAACTTCTATTTAGTGCGAGACTACAATTCATGTCTATACTCACGTCATCATAATTTGTGTATACCTATATACATTTAATTTTTATTGCATTTCTTTTAGTTTTAATAATTCGACGTATTTATTTTGCCACATCAGTCGCGCCATGCGTTGCTGCTCACTACGGAAGTACGGACCTGGAATTGATTCAATTTAACCGTTTATCACGTTCACGAATCCCGTTTCATCGGCGAAGTAATTTGTGCCATACATTGTTTCTCGGCACTCGCTCAAAGGTGACAAAATCAATGGCGGCCTTTCGTAACTCGAATTTCGTCGTACGCCACGGCTAAGCAGAGACAGAGAGTAGTCGCGAGGATAAAGGAGGAAGGATTTTCGTGTTTCCGTAAAGCGCGTTTCAAATTACCAGAGGATAGCGTTGCATTCTGTCCGTCGCGCTTGGCTTGCAGCGAGCAAATCTAATTCCCTCGGACTCGGTACCGATCTCGCGTCTCCTCGTCCCTCCGCGTCTTCTTGTTTTCTCTCTTTTCAGTGATGTCCCTCTCTCGTCTTTCAAGTTCTCCGGTTTTCTCTCGGCTCCGTCACCGTCGTCATCCTTCCTTCCTGGTGACGGCTTTTTGGGACGCTGCTGCGCGTTTCCGTCCGACAAGGCCGCAACGGCGTGGCGACGGCGGCGGCGCCTCGTCCGCCTCTTCCCCGTATATACCTATATATATACCAACCAACGAGTCTGCCCCTCGAGACATGCCGACGATCGTTACAGCAGCGATCGGTGGCCGGCGACGGATATCAGGGCGCGCCTTTTAACATGGCGTTCCTTTTCCTCTCGGGAAATTCGCGGCAGTGACATATAGTGGCCGCTGCCACGGTTGCAGCTGACCAAGCGCGAATCTCGCAGCCCTTTCGTTTCAATTTGTCCTTCATTGAAAGCCCTTGTGAGCTCTTACGGAAGCAGCATTTACGTCAATATTCACCGATGATTGATTGTCAACGAGATACCGAAGATTATTATACGGTCGGGCATACAAAAAGAGCAGGAAAGAAAATGAATGTTATATATGAATCATCAGATTCGTAGTCGTCAATGAATATTTAGGTAGTCGAATACATTTTTGTATGTTGTAAATATGTATCTGATACAATTAAATGTCAGCAGCCACTGACCTCATTCATACATATTTTTCTTGTATGTAGTTCGGTAGTTTCAATATGATGGCATAAAATGTATAAGAAAGTGCGATTTTTAGGTCAAAATAGATAAAAAATGTAGATTTTTTGGGGATAAAATATAGATCGAAAATTCACTCTATGGCCATGCAAAAATAGAAAACGTCAAATTATGCCCAGTTTCTTATTGTCTACGTATATAGGCCCTACTTTTACTTATATTACTGATAGAAGGTTCTTTGGCACAATAGACTCATACAGACAAATTTATGAGTATTGTGCTAATATTTAATGTCGATTTTTATTAGAATTATTCAAATAATCATTTTTAACTAGGGGCTTCGCCCCTGCGACCTTACAATATTTCTGTTTTTGGACCGTCCCCCCACCATTTTCGCTTGGATATATCCCAAAATATAATCAGTTCTAAGTTGGAACAAAATACAACTTTTCACCAAACACATTTTTGATACCTATTTTAGTTTGGGCGCTATGCCGCCAATGCACGTAGTAACGTACGTACAAGATACCGGAAAATTTTTTTTATTGTAGTTTTGGACTCAGAATGATCTGAAACGTGGAGATTTCATGAAAAAAGTAGGTGTCATTTCTTTTTTGGATGACCAAATTCAATACTTCGATCCCAACCTCTGGTTACGGGTCGAAGTAAAAAGGTTAACTAATCGCAGCTGAAAACAACAATTTTCCTCGTAAACCACAACTATTTTGTCCACCTGTGTCCATAGTTCGGAACAGATCGTCATCCGTTATGAATTTTGAAAAAGTTTCGAAATAAAATCAGCCATATTGTTTTTCTAAGGCATTTAAATACTATTTTAACTCTGTATATCGAAAGTGTACACTAAAAAGTTGTAAATAAGTACGTTTCGTTATGATATCTTTTTTTTATCGATTTGATACTGAGGTTTGAAAATTTGATAAAAATTCCGAAATTTTGATCGTTTGGCCTAATTCATTTTTAATACTGAATTTTAATATTATATTAGTCGATTAGAAATGTTAGCTCTTGTCTTGCCATCTATTCTTATTTGGTCCATTTCTCTGATGAAGAACCATATATAGTCTTTCCCAACATTACTTAATCCTAAAATCGTTGGTAAAGCGCTGCTCAACGGTTTTGATTTCCTTGTGCATACGTCACGTAGGGAGATATAGCCAAAAATTCTTGTCTCGAAAACAAATCTTTAAAAATTTTGTTCAGTGTGATTATCGAGTTTAGGAAGCCAAAATATATAGGAATTCTGTAGTGACATTAAATGTACAGAAAAATGCGATTCATGATCGACTTTTTCACTTTACATCCAAATTTTCCCTGACTTCCCTCTCGATGTAGGAAGGTACACTGACGAGTGGTGACTTGATTGTAATATCGCTTAATTTTCAAGTTTAATACAAAATAGTTAAAAGTGTTAACTAATTAAACACATTTAAGATTGTAGCATCAAACTCGAAGGCTAGAAACTATATCTATGTTAAAGTAATGCATACGAGCATTAGAATATGACTTTGTTTATTTAGATATGAGAGGATTTTTATCGTTCAATTAATATATTGACGACGTTGAAAATATTGAAAATTTAGATTAATAGATCGAAGAGGATTCATCCGTACTCTGTTACAATATAAGTTGTTTAGTTGTGAATTGATTGTGCAATGTCTTATGGATGGACATTAATAATTAAAAGTCTGTTTGAAAATGGCGTTTATTTTAAATCCATTTTATACTTATAAAAGTTACTATTTTTCCCGTTGATACGTAAAATGTACGCAGATGAAGAAGGGACTTTTAAAAGTCGTACAACTTGTGCAACTCGTCTTTGACTCGTGTTGTGAACATTACTCAAGTCTTCCTCTCGTCTTACTCTTAGTGCATAATGCAATAATGAATTTTTGAGTTGACGAAGTGTGAATGCGAGCAAAGTTCAGCATTTTAATGAATGAAAATAAACATCTTCACCTGCTAACAGCACTGCAGCTCAAAAAGTTTGACTTTGTCTCTACTGAATGGTCACGATAAAAGTCCATTAACATACACGAATTTCTACAATTTGATTTTGTGTAGAAAAATGAAATACAATGCTCATTTCTTGAAAAGAAATATAAATCTCTTTAGACTTGCAACAATTGTTGTTTATAGCTTTCTTAAAACATGAATGGCTAAAATGATCTCAGTTTCAAATATAACGATCGCCCATACACCTGGAGCTCTTGTTTGTTTCAAGATCGTTTACGCATCAGAAAATATAAGACTATATACCATACATTGAGACTTGCACGATTGCAATGAAACATAAATACGACTCCTTAAAGTAAACATAAAACGAAACAATCCTGATGTCAGTGAGAAATATGATCGGATTTATATACTTTAAGATTTTTCTTATGTATATGTGATAAAGTACATCATATTTAATATTGTAATAGAAATGTGATACTCACAGAAGTATAGAATGTCTTTTATTGTAACGCTTTTTTTATTATTTATATAGAATTTTTTTTGTTATAGGCGAACTGACATGTTTTAAAGGAAGTCTATTAAATTAGTCCTGCGTTTAAATGAATAATGCTTTGAGAAAAAAAGCTGTTTAGAATAAAATTTGTATGGTATGGTTTAAACAATTGATATTAAAATAGAATTTTAAATTCAATTAAATTTCTATACACGTCATATTTGCCAATAATAACAAGATATACCAATTACAAAAAATTGGGTGTTCTTATTAATCCTTTGCTTTTTTAATAATAGACTCCTATATTCGCGCGAATAGTATTTTACAAAGAATATTTGATATACATAACCTCGTGTTATTTTATTTGAGAAATACATGTATACTAGTACTTGGTGGATAATATGACAATTTTGCATATTTAAAGCCAGTTCCAAAACATAAAGTACGGTATAGCTGCATAAAATGCCTATAAAATATGTCATATAAAAGTAGTTAAAATCGTGGTTTTAACTAGTCTTATGAATATAACAATTTATACAATGGTCCTGTTATTCAACACCTTGAAAGTGGGTAATATTTTCTGAACATTAAATACTTTATTGATTATTGAAATATTTCAAATTCCAATACTGAAAACAAAGATCATTTTATATTGTATATTTTATTTCTAAAAAATTATAAATATTAAAGAAGCATTATAATAAAATCGACTTTATAGATTTTTTATCAATAACTATATTCTCTATGAAAAAGTAATTAACATAAATTCGAATAATTTTTTCGTGTATGAAATATTATATCAATACAATATTGTAAAGAATAATATTACTATTGTATTAGTTATTATATAAAACATATGATATTCCGAGAATATTTTAATACATAATTTTATTCCAGTTGATGCAAACTTAAAAATTAAAACTGATTATATCCTGTAAAGTACAATAGCTGTACAATACATTAATCATTCATCTGTCAATTTATTTTTATTTGTCTATATTTAATACATATTCACTTTCATATACCGGGTGTCTCAGACCACCCGTCCCGCCCTTTTAAAACGTAGGGATGGGCTTGTACAAAAAAATTGTTCAGACGAAATTTGCAGGGTTTCGAGGGATCTATCCGGTGGCGACCTTGAAGTTAATTTTTTTAAATTAGAACCCATACTTTTGATCTCGGATTTGAAAAGAGCGGAAAATTTTACGTTCAAAACGATATTTATACGATATTTTCAACAAGGTCAGGGCAAGGTCGAATGAAGGTAAAATTTGCGAAAATTGTTAACTTATGTATGTTAACTCGGCATTGAGATTGGTCTTCCAAAACAGCAAAATGTTTTGGAAGAAAGATGTCAGGGATGGAGAGAGCCACATTCTGGTACCAGTCACCTTGATATTGAACTAGATTTCTAAGGTTATTCAACAATTTACACAAATTTCACCTTCATTAGACCTTACCATGAACTTGCTGAAAATATCGTTTTGAACGTAAAATTTCCCGCTCTTTTCAAATCCGAGATCAAAAGTATGGGTTCCCATTTAACAAAATTAACTTGACCTTGAAATAACCTTCAAGGTCATGTTCAAGGTCAAATTC
>JAPYZR010005319.1:0-10956 GCA_030522945.1 Trichopria nigra
CAATTCCTATTATGTAACTGTGACAATTTGGAGGCGGACATTTTGATGTAACTGTTACATAAATGGGACATAACTTCTGTGATTGTTGACTGGGATGTTATCGGTTTCATATAAAAATGTTGAAAAAAAGTTGTTTCTTCCTTTTTAAGCATTGTTTTTGAGAAACATATTCCAAGGCTACACATTCCAAAAGAGTATGACATTTTACATCGGATATATCATATTTCGGCAAATTTGTGTACTAAAGATAATATGAAAAAGAATAAATGCTGAAAATTAAAGCGTACGTCAGGTGTTATTTAAACGCGAATTTGTACATTTGCACGCTTCGATTATTTCTGATGGACGACTTTAAAGATCCATAGACGCTTTATACACGCTGGACAAACACTTCGCGTACGCTCAAAGAAAAATAGTGACTGTTATAGATCGTACATTAAACATGTCAAATGTCATAATCGTACTTTCTACTTTACGAATACCTGCGAGAAGTGTTCACGCGTACTCTTTACGCACGTTTAATATACGTTTCGTGTACACTTAATGGACTTTTACATTAATACATTTCAATCATAAACGCATTTTACTTTATATATATATATACTGGAAATTGCAACTTTATAAGTACATCTTGAAAGTAGCGTTCTGCGTTTACAAATGTGTACATTTTATGGACGTTTAGTGCACGCTTCATTCGTGCTTAATGGTTTTTTACATTAATAACTTTAATATATAACGTATTTCATTTTATATACTCATTTTTGCAACTTTATGCACAACTTACATGGGTTCAGTTTTTATCAATACGTACACTTTCTGAACGTTTAACGTACACTTCCGTCACGCTCAATACAATCCGTTTCGTAACGATTTCATCACCATTTAGCTGGTACGACTCATTAAAAGCCATTTTAAGTCAGTAGAATTGAGAATAATCAAAGCTCTTTAGGCAATTTACGAAATGGTCGAATTCACGCTTTTGGAACACTTCAATTACCATTTAATATTTGTACATCTCTTTGAATGTCATTTACAGCTGCGAGAAACGCTCATTTTGATATCCCCAGGACGAGAAAAGAATAATGAGTGGTTTTACATCCCTTTCTCGATGCGTAAGGAAAAAGAGCATGAAAAGTGCACGAAGCGTGCATCGAAGCGTACTTGGTTCATTTATGCACGTTGCCGTCATGCACGCACATCTCCAGCTATTCGCCTGCAAGAAGTGGCAGAAAAATCGTAATAAAATAGGGTTTCTCGTGAAATTTTCGAAATTTCGTTCTTTTTCTGTCATACTACATGTATATTGAGTGATCCGAACGGTGACGACACTTTTTCGGCGATCATCGCCACCGACGAACGCGGCGCGACGGAGGCGCTCGGCTATATCGAGAGCCCCAGCGGCAGCTCGACGGGACGGACGGCCGTTTCCGTCTATAAACCAAACGGCGAACCGACGACGTCGTCGACGTCGTTTTTTCTGTTTTTATTTTTAATTTTTTTTTCTTCGTTGCGTCGGTTTCCGCGTCGCGCTGCCCCGTCGTCCAAGATCGGCGGAGAAACGACGACGACCGTGGCAAAAAGGAAGTCATGGGCAACGCCCAGAGAAAAGCCGCATATCCGAAAAACACAAACACCAGTGCCAGCGGCACGAGGAAAGTGCACTGGGACGGTCTTGGTACGTCGTCCAGCGAAAAACTTGGAGTTAAAAAAACGCCGTGGACGCGCGACACCTGAAGTGCCCGATCTTCCGATCTTGTGCTTGTGTGTATCTGTGTGTATGTGTGTACTTTTTTTTCAGTAGTTTTCGCTTGGCTATATGATATAGTTTGAAAATTGGTCGAGTGGTCAACGTGGATAATGGGTGCTTTTGTGTATCACGGACCGGAGAAGTTTATGTAATTTGGAGTCCTTTAAGGTTAAACGAGCATGAACTACAATTTTTGCTCTACTATTGGATGTTTGTTTTTCTTAGTGTTGGTGGAATATGGCCTTTTTTTAATTTGTTATTTATTGCTTCTGTTTCGTGTTTCATTATTTCGCTGCAATCCTCTTACCCAATTACTTTACATCCGGTCACAAAATGGGTCATTTATGTTCATTCGTTCAAAGAATTCGATGTAAATTAGGGATTTGTTGAAATGTTTCAATTGCGGATAGGATTGCAATTGTTACGGGTTGCTGTCAATCATAAATTGAAATCTGAAATTGAAATCTGAAATTTTTCAGTATGTCAGAAATTATTCATCACGTTTTGTATTCATGTAACTTTTTGGACAATTTTAAAGATTTTCGAAAATTTCATCCCACCTTCGATAAATCGTCCAGTACGTTTCATAACAAATTCAACTTTATACCATTTCCCACGTATAATTAAAAAAAATGACCTAATTCAATTATAACCCGTTGGTCAATGGCATCGTCATTTTTCTACAGTTGTACTCGAATGATTGCATTCAGAACGGCATAAACGAAGTTATTTTTATATTAGACGTTCGGTGATTTGTTGTCTACCGTGTCGGAGTCTATGTCACGGTGTATAGGGTAGTGGGGAAAAGATAGAGACGACATGAGTGAAAATAAGAGAAAAGATCCCTGAGAGTTCGGTCTCGTAGGTACGCCAAATGAATTTCGTTTTATTTTTGGAACGCACCACGTGCGGCTCATCGGCGCGGGTCCATCGCGATGGCGGGAAATTGAAAAGTCTCATCTCGCTTTAATCAAATGGAATTCCATGTGATGTCCTTTTCGCGAGAATCCTTATTCGGGCGTCCAAGCACCGTGAGATGGCGCTGCCGTCGCGGCTGAAAGTTATAATAAGGTCACGTGGTATGTAGAGAGACGTTCAACTACATTCAAACTCTGTCAAATTCGTTTATCGTTACGTTTCTGGTAAGTTCTGCACTAGCATATTTATCAGAAAATTTGTTTTTCTTTTTTAATTATTAAAAATGTTTCTATTTATTATTCAATTACTAGTAGCAGGTAATGTTATATATTATGTAATATGGCAGGCGTGACGTCAGTTTGTTATAACTTTCAGCGCTTTCAGATCTCACCGCTAGGCGTGCCACTTCGACGTGCGAATTTCATAAGCCTTTCAATGTTCATGGACATAAGAATAAAAACCCCCTCATTACCTGGCATTGCATTCCATTCTTAATCAATGGCTTAGTTTCGAAATAATTTCTGTAATTGTGCAGTCTCATTACAGGACTTCCCGCACCACCGGGAAAGCCGATTTTAATACCGGGCACCGAAGACTCGCAACCAGATGTCGTGGGGATCCGCTGGGAACGATCGTCGTCCAATGGCGGTTCGGCGATCATCGGCTATCTCGTTGAGCATCGAAGAGTGGGCTCGTCGAATTGGATTCGCTCGGCTCCTGTACTCTGCACGTATCCGGAAATGACGCTGAGCGGACTGGAACCAGGTTGGAGATATCAGTTTCGGATAAAAGCGCGCAATGCGCTCGGATTGTCAGAACCGAGCGAATTGTCGGAACCCCTGTCGGTGTCATTGCAAAGATCGATCGCCGATGCTCCGAAATTCGAGCAGGAGCTTAAGGACACCGTCGTGATAGAGGGCGAACAGGTAGTATAAAAGCAGCCATTTTGAAAATCAAGGTTCCACGGCATAATCCACGGCAGCGACATTTTCCCTTCAAAATTTTTAGGTGGAATTTGTCGTTCAATTTTCCGGAGCACCGCTGCCCAAGATTTCTTGGTTCAAAGATGGCTTCGAAATCTTCAACGGTCGACGAACGAGAGTGGAGACAGCAAACGGTAAAAGTGTACTTCAAATTCTACGAACCATACTTGATGACGAAGGAGAAATCAAATGCTCGGCTACAAACAAGGCTGGACATATCAGTACTAGAGCAACGTTGCGCCTGGAAGGTAAGAGATATATTTGTTATTGTTAACTTTACCTTATATGAATAACTTTTGAAAACGTTGTCGAAAACGAAGACATCAATGACGATCATGATCAAGCGTGACAAGAACCATGACCACAATAAAATGGTTCACGAATGAGAATGATGAGAAAGAGGTTATGTCAGCTGATGGGCTCCATGTTGGTCTCGCGAAAGCTGGCTGCGCGCGCATCTTATGATTCGCTTAAACCACAGAGTAATAAAAGAGAGCCAAAGGTTCTGTAAACTTCTTTCCTTACCGATCCTATTTGAAACTCGTTCATATTAATCGAATATTTTTATCAAATCGTCCATTTGGGATTTAATGGCTTAAACTTCATGTGTCTTTAACAAAATTATTAAATGTTATCGCTAAGATGTAATATTAGGTATTATGGAAAAATAACATTAGTATTTTGAATGCAGCACCTCCAAGAATTCGCCTTCCCCAACAATATGAAGAAGGCGTGCTTTTCGAACAGGGCGAAACCATAAGATCAAAGGCTATTATAACCGGTCGACCGCTGCCAAGTATCACTTGGTACCACGACGGTGAAATAATTTCTGCCGATGACAGGCATGTCTTCGAATCGATCACCGAATGCGAGAGCATTCTGAAAATTCCAGATGCCAAACGGCAAGACAGAGGAGAGTATAGCATCAGGGCTATCAATAAATTGGGCGAAGACAGTGCATCCTTTTTGGTCACCGTGACAGGTAGGTAGGTAGATAAGATATGAAAATTGAAACGAATGTACAGAACAATACATATGTAATATAGGTGACGTTTTTCATCTTTCTGAAAACCTATTCCCATGTTATTGTCTTTCCCTCCAATTTTTAGATCGACCATCCGCGCCTGGAAAGGTCCAGATTTTGACGAAGTTAGGGACGTCCGTCACACTAACGTGGAAGGTACCGGAAGACGATGGTGGCTGCAAAATTGGAACTTATATCGTCGAGTATTACAGAGTTAGTAGAAAACCTTAAAAAATTCTCTGAAAACTATATGGAAAAGACTTTAAGAACTTTCTTTAGGAAAACTGATGCTTTGCTTTTCTTTCAGCTTGGGTGGGACGTTTGGTTGAAAGCTGCGACGTGCCGACAGACGACTGTAACTTTGAACGATTTGATAGAAGATTCCGAGTATCGTTTTCGAGTCAAGGCTGAAAATCCCTATGGCGTCAGCGATCCGTGCGAAAAGAGCGATATTGTTTTTATCCCGGATCCAAAAAGAGGGTAGGAACATTTATTTCCAACCAATTTTTATTTTTCCCATTGAAGTAGATTTTACGAAATTTTAGAAAATACGTAATTACACTTCTGAAACTATATATTTTTTTGCAGAATCACAGAACCAAACATGAGAGAAAAGTCCCAAAGTCACCGCGACATTCCTCGTGGGCGTAGTGAAAGGCGTGAGGTAACCTTCGTCGAACCCACCAAAAGGACTCGAAGTTTGACACGAGAAGAATCTTCCATGAGAGGGATGTCTGGTGAATATACGGTGTCTACCCAGCGGTTGATCCTCGGCTGCAGACCATCACGGGCAGATAGTCGAGTGACGTTTGCCCTGGACACAACGACCAGCGATAAATCTGAATCCACGAAAAAACAGTGGTCCAAAGAACAACTTCCCGATCCTACAGAGGTTTCGAAGAATCAGTCTACAAAGACGACGGACACTCCGACGAAGAATCAGCTACCAACGATTATTACAATTACTCCATCATTTGATGATTCTGGTGGTGGCTTTGTTCGTGACAGGTCGATTTCCAGAGAGAGAAGTCCTTCACCCATGACGGTCAAGGACAATGTGGACCATGCGGCTAGTCATGATCGAACTCATCTTAGTCCCGTTAGAACTGTAAAGAAGAGCTTGAATGAAATTCGAGACGACCAGCCCGTGTCTTTAAGAAGTTTTGAGGGGGACAATGACGAGAATGTCTTGCATGGAAGTTCAGAATTTATGATCGTACTGTATCCGGAGGATAGAACTGAACACGTACAATCCATCGAAAAGAAGTCATCAATGATAGGTATGATGTCCATATCAATTACTATTCCAATCAATTAATTTTCCAATGTCTAAAATTTATCGTTACTTTTATCCTGAATTTTCAGGTTCGAAAATGACCCAGCAAATGTCGAGCGAATCGGCGGGGGAGGAAACCGAAGATGATTTGGTCCCTCCTCCAAGGTCGCATTCTCTACCGGAGCTATTCAGTTTGGACCATCAGATCACTGAAGTTTTCCGAGAAGCCGTCAGTTCAACGGAGCTTCTCCACGAGCATGCCATGGAAAGGTTCTACCGCGCAGTCGCCGCCGAAAATGCCACCGACCAACCAAAGCGACCACTGAGCTTAGACGCAGAAACATCCAAACGTCTGTCGGATACCGAACCTTATGCGCTTTTTGATTCCAAGAATCGTATTGTTCGCCGAAGGCTTTCCGGAAACCAAGTTATTAGCTGGCAGATGAGACAAGACCGTAGACGGTCCAGCGAAGGTCAAGGGGATTTTCACGGTACTTCCTTCAAACTGCCGAAAATGCTGAAGAAAGACGCAACGTCCGACCCGAATCTGCGGATCGATACCAAGGCGGCGACTCCGTCATCAGGTGGGGACGAGGCCGAGCATTTGCGCAGATGGCCCGAACCCGGAATAGATTTAACCAAGGAGGTCGCCATTGCTGAAACGGCCTCCGCCCCCAAAATGGCAGAATTTAAGAAGGAGGATGAAATATACGACGAAGTCGAATTTGAGGAGGGAAGCATAGCGAGTTTTGGATCCGAGGCAGGGAGCACCGACAGCGAAGACCTGAAACAATTGAGAGCCAGAATTCTCGGCATTCCAACCATGGATGAAGAAGACACTTATCATCCCAGTGGAATACCGGTTCAGCACGTCGAACAACCCCCGCCGGTTCCACCACACAGAATTCCAATGCTCGACATTTCCCCGCCGATTCCAGATAGGTCCAATTATCCGTCCCCTCCACAGAGCCCGACATCTCTGTCGCCGACGCCCGATAAAGTTCCGAAATCAATATTAAAGAAACGAACGGATAACGACCCAGTTCCGGTTAATCAGTTCGGCCGACCTATTCCACCTGAAAAGCCCATTAGAAAATCCCTACCTTTTGCTTTCAACGACAACTCCTCCGTCACTCTTAGAAAAAGATCTTTGACTAATTTGAACCTGACGGACAATCCGCAAATGAGTACTTCTGATGCAGATTTTGAAAACGAAGCTGTTATTTCCGCTGCGGAGGCTGCTAGAACCAAGAGAAGACAGGTGAAGCAGAATTCAAAGTCACACGATGCGGAAAATGAGGTTGGGTTAGACGAGGAGCGACAGGCAGTAGTCAATCACTATATGGAAATAGTCCATGATTATTCGGGGAGAAATCCAAACAAATATCGATCACTCAGTAGGGAAAGGGACACGTTGTCACCGGATCAAACTGTCTCCAAAGAGAGTTCACCTGTCCCAATGTCTGCATTTCGACCAATGTCTCCCTCAGTCGAAAGACCAATAGCGCAACCGAGTTCTGAATCCGTAACAACGTTCCACAGATCTAGAAGAGAGGAAACGAACAACGAAAGACGCAACAGTGCTGGTGGAAAAGTTCGAAGCGGACCACCATCGAGGAACGAATCACCCGCAAGTAGATCTCGGAATGTTTCAAAGGAACGTAGACCTCGCAACGTCTCGAAAGATCGTGGAAGTGGGATGAGGCCAAGAAATACCGTTGACGAACCAGCGCCGGTGATTAGGTCCAGGAACGTCTCGAAAGAGCGGGTTTCAGATTCCAGATCCTCGTCCGTTTCAAGAGCGGAATGCTTTACGCCGATCAGTAAGGCAACGAAGAAGTCCAGCAGACCCTCGTCCAGATCCAGTTCGAGGGACCGATCGAGAGGTTCGACACCAACTGAGGCCAGATTGGAGAGGCTACAAAAGGCCCTGAACGACAGGAAGCACCGCCCGAGAAAAATATCGACCAGAGACGAGGTCAACGGGATTTTGATGACAATCGAGGCTGAAAGGAACGTCAGGTCTACGCTCAGCTACGTCACGGATGTGGGCCTTTTGTTGGTTGCAATGTACGTTTATTTTTTTAAACGTGAGATTTTCGCGATACCGATTATCGCATTGCTACTTTATCGATACATACAACAAGAAATCAGCCAGTGGTTTCTGCGGAGGGAGTAATAGTATTTTTCGCCACTAGGGAGCAGAATGACATTTTGCGACCGCAATGGAAGTGTCATTTATTGTCGGAATAGACGCAGAAGTAATACTGGATTTAAATGGTTTTGAACTTAAACATTTTGCACTTACTGTGACAAAAAATTAATTCTGACAAGATTGAAAAGTTTATTATAGATTCAATCAGAATTAATCAGCAAATAAATGTTTTTTCCGAAGTATATTAATAAAAAAATAAAGGACTGAAAGGTCAAAACTTGGATAAAAAAGGATTAAAAAGGGATTCATTTTCTCACTAAAGAATCCTTGATGTTTTAATCGTTTTTACTGCAATTTGAAGTAAAAGATAAATTTTATGTTTAATTTTTTTTGGACTCCTGGACATTTTTTCGGTTCATGTCGTACACATTATTTATCGTATAATGGATTGTAGTATTATCAAAGGTTTACTAGTCATAAGACGCACATTCTGGATAATGCAGCTAAAACTGACTGAAAAGT
Source organism: Trichopria nigra (assembly GCA_030522945.1). NCBI lineage: Eukaryota > Metazoa > Arthropoda > Insecta > Hymenoptera > Diapriidae > Trichopria > Trichopria nigra. The sequence goes on from JAPYZR010005319.1 coordinate 8,626, forward strand.
GTTGAACAATGTGTAACAATTGCACCAGTTGCGCATCAGACATATCCGCCATTTTTAGTTTAGCGGTGCTATTCAGAGTTTGAGCCTTAACAGAAGTAGTCGTTTTTACAATTGCAGAGAGAATTTACAAGTAAATCTAAATGAAAGTAATCTAAGGGAAATTAAATTTACATCTGGACAAATTCATCAGCATTTTGTTTACAGTTTCGATGTAAATTTATCTTGTTTAATTCAAGACAGCAAATCAGTTTTTCTTATATTTAATATTCGTGGCTCTGTTGAAAAGACATTTGTATATGGGAGTTGTAAAATGTATTACACGAAAGACCTTATAGATTTTATTATTTATAATATTTAAAGAGGACAATATTATTTATTAACATATTTAATCTGTACGATTATTCGTAGCATTACGTTTAAGGCGTGGCCTATCGGCAATTTATTGTTGAAGACATTGTGGGCGAAATTTTATGAATAAATCAAAACAGTTACCTAAAAGGTCATTTATCTTTTGATCTGAATTTTTCCCCGTAATAAGTTTCAGCCAGGATTTGGATTATCGATTAAGGCGTAACGTTGAATTTAGGTAAGTGATCGATTACATATAATATATAATGTCAATTCATATTGACATTTTTTCTCCATATTTTCTATACTCCCAACATTTGGTGTAGAGTTTCGTTTACATTCACTTCATAAATATTTTACGGTAAATCTATTTTATTCATGCGGGTTGGAAGAATAAGTTGCTCATTCATAAAGAAAATTATACAATACTATTACAAAAAATTACACAGATATTACAAAACCACATTAATAAGATTAAAATATTTTATTAGGAAAACTTATTTTATTATTTATTTATTTTATTATTTTATTATACATTTTATTTAGGGTGTAGGTTAGGTTAGAGGGAGGTTTGGGTGTTACGAAACTATACTTATATACGTATTACGTAAGCATTAATAATTGCCGTAAAAGGTTCTCATTATACAGCGAATTGTATGTGAATTTTCAGTAGTTACGGAATGTTCAACGCAGAAAGCAAAGAAAGTAAAATTGGACGTATTTATTTCCACATTTGAAAATGTCGATTAAGAATTTTCATAGGTAAAAATATGAAATTTATCCAACACTTTTTTTGGTCGACGATTCTACGTTATAGTTACGTGAATGCAAATATTCTGAATAATATATCACTGTCGACAATCTCTACATATTGTATTTAATTACGACGAAACAAGATTCTTTTAGGTTTTTTATATTATAAAGGCTCTTTTTTCTATAATACATAAAATAAATAAATAATAAAAAAATAAGAAATTATCGATTGTTTTCGTAATTACATCGACACTCTTACTAAAGAATGTTCACATGTAATTATAACGTAAAATTTTTAACGATAATTGATTTTTCGAAATTGAAAGATATATAAAAGCGTTAACAAAATTTCGCGATTTTTCAAACTTTAGGTAGATGAGAAAAGAAATTAAGCATTATATTTTATTTTATTATAAAGCGTAAAAATAAGTTACGAATTAATTTAGATTAGACCCTATAAAGTTGGATATTTCACACTTTCTGGAGTGAAATATCACTCTATTTTGGACCGAGTTGGAGAAAACTCTTAGAGTGAAAATTCATTCTTTTGAAAGAGTGTCTCGATTTAAAATTTTAAATATCAAATTTCAAAGAAATTTAGAGTAGTGAAAATTAAACCCTTCTGTTAAAAACGCGAATGTTGTACTCTTTATGTAGTGACATTTATCCTATCTACTCGAAAGAGAAAGAAATTTCACTGAAGTGAAAGTGAAAATCTACTTTTCTAAAAGAGAAAATTTTACTTTTTATAGAGAAAAATTCACTTTTTATAAAAGAGAATTTTTACTCCAAGAAATCTCCCGGTAATAGAATAAGAATCAAAAGTTCAAACGTTGAATTACAAAATAAAAAAGATTGGGAATTAATCTTAGGTATAATGATTTAATCTGAATCGTAATGATTCCTTTTTAGAGTTTCTAAAGTAGAACAGTTACCGACCTAACGTCGTAACGAGAAAAATGTAAATTAAAAATGATTTAAACGTCTTTTTCAAATTTCGGGCTTTTTAAGGGCAATTCTACGTAAAACGTACAATCTTTAAAAAAATTTCAGTGAAATTGGTTTAAAATTGAATGAGAACTTTCGGAAATTAATTATATTTTCGCGGCCGGTAACTATTATACTTTAGAACCTTCTTAAGGTGGTTCTAAAGTAGAACAGTTACCGACAGAGCTTTTCAACAATAAAAATATAAATAAAAAAAGATTGAAACTTTTTTTCAAAGTTTGG
>JAPYZR010005321.1:0-10956 GCA_030522945.1 Trichopria nigra
TTGTTTGCATTTAAGTAATCAATTAGTAGATGTCTGAAGATTTTGCTGATTTCTTTTAAAATAACGACTAAGCGACCCAAGCAGAATATGTTGCATATACATAAGACGGCGGCTCATCATCGCCAAGAAAAATCTAAAAGTGTCTAATTAAAGACTCCATTGCTCCTCAACCCTCACCAAATAATTTCTCTTAATTTAAATCTCAATTAATTTTAATTAGTTAATCGTTACGTCGAATCGAAATCCCTCTAGAGATGTAGACAATAGTCGGTTGCAACGCTGAATCGTAACGACATGGCGGTCTTTTTACATTTGCGTAGTAAACAAATTGGCGTCGGAGAACTTACTTTCAAATAACTCGGATAAATAAACAAGGTAACAAATGCGAGCTATGGCTTGTCTCGAGCAGAAAATGCGCGCTCGTCAGTGTCAGGTAAAAAAAAAAAGGAGCAGGAAAAACGAATAACGTGAGAAGGAGCTAGTATTTGCGTCTAGGCCCCATGGTCGTGATTACCGGCGCGATTAACGATGCATTTCGTATCAAGACATCACGATCGCCATCAGTGCCCTGGTGCGGAGCAACATCAACATCAGCAGAAGCAGCATCGGAGGTCTCACCACGGCGGTAACGAGAGTAAGAGAAAGGCTGCTGAGAGGAGAAGGAGGCAAGGAAGACGAGAGGAGAGATTCGCAGGGCAATTTGCGTCCGTCGAGCGAGAAACAGGCGGGGAATCCAGTCGTCGGCGATCATTATAATAAATGGGATAATGACATAACGGAAAGTTAACGTCATAATTATTATGTAGGGAAATGCAAGACGTACGCATGCAGGGGCCGGTTATCACGTTTGACCGGCGACTGTGCGGTAACACGTGTAAAAAGCTCACACCAGTGTGTCCTGCCGTATTCCCACGTATTGGTACCTATTGGCGTACGTATTCGTACGTGCACATTCATACGTGTCGCGCCGCGCGGCAAGGTGGCGATTAGGCGAAACGAGTATCGGACACGGTAACCTGCCAGCTCGTTATCTCTTTTAACGCCTCGGCTTCGAAGCGATCCTCATCAATCATCCTTTTTTCACCGTGGACGCAATTTCGAAAGCCCGGTTTTACGGAAAAATAGACGAGCAACAAATTTCGGCGCTCCTACCGGTCACGTGACTAGTTCCAGTGCCTACTGGCGGAATTAAATATTATTACAAAAGATTTGATATCCACGAAAGAATCAGATAGAGTCAGGCAAGATTAATGGAGCGTAGAAAGATCTGGGCACATGCGGAAGATGACGATCTGGATGATAATGTATCAATGTCAGAATAGATGATGTTTCTACACCATGACCAGGTAGATTTTACTTTACAGGTGAATGTACCAAATTGGTAACGAGATTATGGATGGGTAGTCTCTTAGTTGACACTCTGATGATTTTGGGTATATTTTTACAGATCTGTGCATTTGGTGTTGTTTTATCGACTAATCCACATCTTAACTTCTAAACAACTGGAACGAAGTGTAATATTGCCTTATTCTCCCTAATACGCATTGTACTAAACAAATAAATCTGACTTAATCGCCAATCTCCCAGTGTTTAACGTGATCCAGCCTTACCTAGAAACGTTGGGAAAACAGACTTTCCCAAGTCCATGCAAAGTTGTCAAATTCGTCAAATGTGCTTAACTTAATCTTTTAATCTAGCGATACGCAAACAGAAAACAATATTTTGCCTGATTTGTGGACTCCTTTGCCGCTCACTTGCTGTACGTTTTTTACAATTGCGTATTGTAAGAAAGGCATCATAACACGTGTTAAATACACTGCTATCGACATTGTTACCGTTTTTATCACAATCGTCTTGTAAAGGTTGCGATAGATCGCCATTATCGCCGTGCGCGCTTACGGACCGAGTATTTAGTGCGATTCTTGTTTAAACCTTTTCTACTACAGCAATAAATTACAGGAATAATATATTGCTCGAGCGTTACGAAAAGAAGGAACGCTACGATATGCAGTTTAGACTTCTTTCACCGTGATAGTACATTTTTTATGCATTCGTTGTACTCGTTATTTTTGCGCAAGTGTAAACATCGGAATATACAAACCTTAAAGATGATTGATTAATTTCGGCACATTCAATTTCTATAATGACTGAATTTTCCGACTTTGTTATTGTTATCATTTTTGGTTCACTTTGGCCATTTCATTGTGCTATACAGAATTTCACGTTTGTGTTTTTTTTTTTTATATATCAGTAAACAAGGCTGAATTTTCCAGTGTATGACGTGTTAGTTACCGGCTTTATTCATCACTTCGAGGACGTGCGTGCAGAAGTGATACGTGCTGACAGTACGAGTTACATAAATTATTCGTTCGAGCGGTAATCAATTATTAGTCCAAGCACACGTTTACATGGAAAAAAATTATTGTTAGCCGATTACGTGGGTATTAGCAGGTCAAATTCAAATGTCAACTGTCGCTGTTTGACATTAACTTAACACGGAAAAACGACCTTGGGTAGGACAGCGAAAAATTGGTCGCACCAACCAACTAAGTTTTAGTGCTTTAAGCGCCAGACGACAATTACATTTTATCTACCAACCAAGTAAATGTTATACAGAAGCAACATATATCCAACCAATATATATATATGCCCAACCGATAAATGTCTAACCACTACAAAATAAGCAGTCCCAACATTTTTTCCATCGGTCAGACTTCGTAATATATGACGCGAATTGTGATATTCCGTGTAAAATCACTTCTTCTTGTATTACCCGGTATGTGGTATGACCATGTGTGTTTCCAAGGAGTGCATTAAAGAGTCGCCGAGGCGTTTCTCCGGATAGATCTCGCCTCGCAGGCGTCTCCGCTCTCATCCCTGAGAGCAAAGCGCTTGAGTTTGTGTGCTTACTTGATACCCGCTTGCAACGGTGTACATTTTCGTCACATCTACTTTCCCAGAGTAGATGCGAAAATATTTTTAGCGGCTTTTCAGTTAAAAGAGAAAAACGTACTTGGCTTTTTATGATGAATTCGCGAGATGTCATTAAAAAACAGATGTTTATCCTTTATAAACATCTTCGTTAGATCGTTTGAGAAGGTTCAATCCAAAAATAATCTCAAGATGCGAATGATATGCCTTATCGTATGGGCGAGTTCGTTCGTACCAAAAAGGGTCAACGTACCCTTTATAGGAACAAAATTCAGTTGCTAGGTAATTCCAACGTTTGTCTAACTAATTCCTCTGATCGTAAACGTAATGCCACTGGTTGAGATCTTTCGAACTACCTAGCAAGGTGAAAAAACGGGGATCGTTAAACGCACTCTCAAGGTAACCGGCGTGTGTGGCGAGGCACGCGCGAAAAATGCTCGTACAGGTATCATCACTACATGAATGTGCGTTTCTCACCGACATTTTCCGCAACATCGGCAGCTGCAAATTACGGGTTTTCGCGTTCGCCTGCGATCGTGTGGCAATGAGCACCTAGCAACTGCACATTTTCTGCGCAAAATCAACAAGAGACATAAAAATGAAACTCCCCAAGATTCCGCGATTTTTCATTCATCGTGATGCGAACCGCTTCCGGAGAAAATTGAACGTTCAGCAAAGCTACAATTGGGAGCTGTTGCCTTTAGCGCTTTTTATTTCGATTATCGTTTGGGGTTTATAAATAATGTGCTACCTGCAGTACCGAAAGAAATGCAAAAAAAAAAAGAAAACATCACATGTCCTGAAGAAAGAATCCACCCGATCACTTGGAATTCCTTGTAGAGACACATATTATAGAGTCACAAAGGGAGTACCGCGTGGGCATTGGTACAATAAAAGCTAACATTTTCTCACATTTTAATAAGAATTTGCAGCATTGGAGACAATCAAAGTTTGGTATTTATTAATTATTTACAAACACGATTGGAAAGTTCGATGTACGCCGCGAACGACGATATCGATTGAGCTCGGTCCCACGGTTGTTCGGTGATCTATTCAATTTTACCTCCCAGCGGAGATTCATTGGAAGTTATCGCCCCGCGCATGCACGCGCGAAAGTACTTCGCACACATGTGAACACATTCGAGCGGTGTAATCCGGGTGAGCGTACACGGGAGGCAAAATGGCTACCGAGCCTTTCCGAAGCTCACATACCCGTCATCCAACCTGGCACGCGATTCCATAATAAGACTAGGCGCACGTGTGTCTGCGTGTTCGATGCTGCATGATCGCGTAACGAGTGGTGGCTCGTGTGTGGGTGGCTGTTGGCCGGGTGCCGGGCAAGCAACTATGTTTTGTGGCTGTCCACTGCACCGTGTTTACATTGCGTGTACCCAGTGTCACGCATACATCCCAACACCGGACTCGCCCGGAGAAATGAAGACCAATTGGTTTCGGTGTTTTCGGGGGATCCTTTTGAATGGGCATTAGATACACAAACTCGAGATAAAGTTGCTTCGAATTATCGAGTATGATGGAGAGCCAAATATATAAGAAAATTCTTGACATGTTGTAAAATAAAGGTAAATCGATAAAGGAACATTACGAACTGAGTTTTAACGAACATCTGTATATCGATCCTCTTTGATAGAACTGACGGGTATATACTCTCGAGTTTTTTGATTTAAAGTTTGTAGCGATTAATGCGATTTAGATGTCATGGCGCGATATTAGATAGATCGACGATTTACGATAGGGGGTTGAACTCCCGGAGAAAGACGCTAATACTCGAACGGAAAGCACATGCCAAAGTTTCTCCCTTACTCAGCCGGCTCATACGATGACGAGCACCTACTGATCACATAAGCCCACGATTGCACAGCGCTTCGTTCTGCTTGAATGTCAAAGCTGGAAAATTAAATCTCTAAGGCATATTTGTTATGGTACTGAAAGAAGATAGAAAGTAACCTGGTCAAAATTTGACCTATCGAAAAACTTTGAGGTGTGTTAATGACAATTATTTGGAAATTCAATTATTCGCACTAAATGTAGTATTAATCTAACTCTCTTTTAGGTAATTATTCCTTTTACCATCAGCAGTCCGCAAAGCTTGTGCCTCGGACGTTATCGTGATCGAGAATCGAGTGTGGATCAAGAGAGAACAAGGAAAGTGGCGCCCGAGGTGAATCTTGGCGTGACATGGTTTAAAACGGGAGCAGCTGTACTCCTCTGCTTTTACGTCCCTGTCCACCAGACGCCCTACTAGTCTATCGTCGCTCCTCTGCGTCCGCCTCCGGCGAACCGTCGCCGTCCTTCTATTTGCCAGTCCCTCGATTGTCTATATATCCAACGTTTTAAGGCACTCGAGTGTTTTCGTAGGACTCTAATAGATTCGCACACAAACCTGAGCATGAGAAAGTGCACCGGTTCTTTTTTCCAAATACAGCACTTGAAGTTGAGCAAACTCTCGATCCACGTGTGTGCACTAATTTCCTGGGTTTCGTGGAAGGTCCAGCCATCATCCCAAAATATACTACTGGAAAACAGCGTTACGAAAATCTACAAGAATTAATGACAAAGGAACTTTATCACAGCCTGTGACAAATAGCGGGGATCCGTCTATTACCATAGATTCAGCTACATTTATTCTCGATTGTGAAATTAGTTTTGTTCGAGAATATTTTTAATTTTTTGTATCCTTGTTGGCTGGATAAGAGACGAAAACTTGAGACAAAATAAAGTCCACATTTCATATAAGCAGTATAATCCCAAATGCCTGTTGATGTGCATTAACCCGTGGTAAAGGATCAGCTAATTAATTCGTTCCCACGGTTACGCAACCGCACAAGTAACTATCATTCGATTGTAAGCAGGGCGAATCGGGAGAGAAAAGGAAATTGACCACTCGTCTACCCTTAAAAAAGCGCAGTCAAAGAGCGCTTTAAAATGTGATGAGGCTGAACATTAGGATAGATGTTTTTCCGCCGCTAGGCTCCTTTTGAAAGTTGAACTCGATCACCGGTGGACCGGCAAAGGCGTAATGGGGATCTAAGGTTTTTTGCCCCACTGTGCCAGGCAAAACCGCCGCGCTTATTAGCTGCAAAGGGTTTGGGTTTGCGCGCACTTCGGTACATTTTCTGGGCTCGTGAACATACGCAGACCGATGCGCACGCGAACACGAGATCGGTCTAGATCTAAAACTCGTACACGTCAGTTACGAGAGTCCTTAAAGGCAGAAGCGCACCTCCTGCCCGATGGTAGTGTAGGTGAACCATTGATCGCCGTCGTATTATCGCTTATGCGAAGCCCGGGAGTAAAAGAGAGAGAGAGAGAGAGAGAGAGAGAGAGAGAGAGAGACGGAGAAATAATAAGCAGGACAATTCGAGAGAAAGAGGCTGAAGCGATCGAGAGAACTTTCGTAGGAGAGTGAGCGAGACGAGAAAAAGTGTCCTAACAAAAGGTCGGCTGCTACGCACTGCACACGGCAGCAGTCATTGACAACGGAGTGGGTAAGAAGGACTAGATTTCACGAGCCAGCGATGTAGGATCCTTCAAAGGACGCCGACGTTGCCGCAAAAAGGATTCGCATAAAAAAAAAGAAGGAAGAAAGGGAAGGAAGGAGAAAAAACAGCTTTCCTTGGTTATAGAAGTTAGAAGAGCGGCGGTTTCTACCGCTGCCCATGCTGTTCACGTGAGTAAAGAAGAAAGAGAGTCGTGGCCGAAAGCGACGAAGACGCAAACGAGACTCTGCTGAGGTGAAGGGGAACATGAAAGAAGAAACGGGACTAATAGATGAGGAGCGCCTACTTGACGGCAAAATCCGTAGCGATAACTTAATCCTGGATTATTTGGTGTCGAGAATCTTCTCTGGAAATACTCGACAGCGTAAATCGCATATCCCTAGCCCGGTACATTTATTTTTGACCTTATCAACTTTATCTATATGAAGAAACGAACCTTTTTCTTAAAGCTAATTAAAAAAAAGAAGCTGATTAAAAAAAAGAAGCACTGAAAATATGTACAATAGCGACTGCATGCATGATTGATTAATAAAAGTTTCTTAATGTCTAGTAAGTAAGTAATTTTTGGCTGGCGTTACGTACAGTACTTACAAAGCCGTGCTTGTCGCTGATGTTGTTCGTGAGCTTAAGCTTGTGAAAGCTCACAACCTTTTGCATCCACTGTTCGCCACTGCTCGGAGAATCCGGATGAATGTACATTCGCTTCGGCATTTCCGGATCTGCCTTTCCAGCCACCATCCACCTACTGGGCGACGAAGAAACAATTAACATTACACAAATATTCCATATCGAGTAAAAATCCCGAGAGCAGTTTCGAAAGGCGCGGTTAAGTTGTGACTGTTTATTGGCGTCGAATTGATTCGCAACTAAAGACAAATGAAACACAGTACTGTCCGTCTTTCGAAAGTCTGCTCGGCCATGCATCGTATTTCCCGTCGTCGGAGATGCCCATTTTCATTCGTCGAAAAGGAATTATCCCTGATCGTGAATCACCAAAGTCTTACGGTTTTCCTCTGGCGGGATTAGGTATTATCCGCCGTTTACGGAAAGCAATCTCCGAGCATCTCCGACGGCTTGTAAATGTGAAGGTTTGCGAAATTGCGATCCCCATACAAGTCGAAATGAAAAACTCACTCTATCTCGGAAAAGTCACCAAATCCGGGATTTACTTTTCGCGCTCTTTTCACCTAAATTAACGTTTAATGACTGCTGCATAAAGGAAGCCTGCATAATTCAAAATATCTCTCCGAAATCGACTCGTAGCTTCGTTTGAACCGGTTAAAAGTCAATGTTACTTCCTACTTTTCACAAACTGATTCGAACCCGTTCGTTCAATAAGATCTTCTGCAATAATTCCAATTTTCGACAAGTATGAGGAACTGTTCGCAGCGCACGCATCACCTTATAAAGGAAGGGAGTTTTCGAGGAAATCCTGCCAAGTGTCAAATAAAAGCGGCCGTTTCACCAGTCCGATTTTACGGGAATCTCAAACGGTAAATTCGTTGGACAACGGTGCTTTCTAGCAGAGACGCTTTGATTTCACACTCTCGGATTTTCGAGCCGTCGATCGATAATCACCTGTTATGAAATTTATATCGGCACTCATCCAATGCCACGATGTCCATTAGAAGAATGTATTTAGCTTGCGCGTCTAATCCGGACACCCTCACTTTATATGGGGGAAACATGCGTCTGCGAACAATTTGCAATCGCAAGCGAAACCGCCGATTAGTACCTTTCTTTTACACCCCTTACAATGATTCTCATTACATTATATCATGTATAGGGTCATTAAAAATGTAAAATTAATCGGGGTACCGTATTAAATAAATATCAAAGTACTGCGGTCCTTCACATCTCCAGCCTGCTGACGACATTCGACAATTGAGTACAAACGATTAATGTTCAATCGTGTCCTCAATTTTCGAAAACAAAAAATATCTTCCGTATAAGTCCACCACATTTGGTCTACCTGTTATGAAATTTGTATCTGTAGTCGTCGGCTGCAACGATGTCCAACAACAAGATATATTTTGCCTTGGCGTCCAAACCCGAGACTCGGAACTTCATCTGCGGAAACATCTGCCTAGATCCCCAATTAAGAAACAATTTCATTAGCATCATTCTTGTTACATATTAATTAAGCGCTACTCATCCACTGCGTATGTTCTGCTACTATGTAATTATTGTATTTTAAATTAAAATTAATATTTAGTTTGCACGGTGAAAATAAGGCTCTGAAAATATCTAATCATGTAAATGAAAGAAATTTGCAAGTCAATGTCCAATCATGCAGATCCTTGATGTAATCTGACATCCTTCCTGTTTTAAAACTAAAATAAAAACAAAATCTCGTTCCTCCTTTCATACGATGGCCATTTTTCGATAATTATACAATAGGACTCATCATACTTCCTATTAATGTAAATGTTTTCAAAAAGTCTTACAGAAAAATAAAAATCACATTAAAATGGCGATCATCATAAATGTGGAAGGGACGACCTAAAAATTCCGAGACGAAAATCTTGGAATCGTGCGACACATTTCCGACGATCAGTCCACTTGACGAAATCATGAAATGGACGGCTGGTGGTACCGGTGACATATCGATGAGGTTCAATATATTTGACATTGATTCCCACCAAATGTTGGACCACCCTGGGCTGCGAATTTGCCCGACTTTCGCGGTGGCATTTAACGAGAGGTTTATTTGCCAAAGGAAGCCGAAACTCCAACAGAGTATACGTAAGAGCAGATGGCGGATCGATAGAACGTTCGGTGCGGATTGTGTCGCAAGATTCGAACAGTGGACATCAATTTTTGACCAATAAAGCAATTAGCATGGGATTCTCGGTCGAATTATCCAGTCATCTGCAGAGCACGATGAGGCTGGGGCATATTATTAGCTTCATCCAATTTGCAACAATTTCCAAGCCATGTAATAAAGACCAATTATGACGTTTGTAAGATCGAGGTTGCTGGTTATTTTGGTACATTGTGACGGTTAGTGTTGAAGACGCGATATGCACCTATAAATAGCCTCGTGCACTTGACGGGAAATTTCTCGATACGAATGACCACGTCTTTCAAATGATGTTGCAAATTGGACGAGACAACACATGTGTTTTCATAGACTATAATAATTCACGAACTTTAAGAAATAATCAAGTATACATGAGAGAATTGACAAAACATCAAAAGTTTCAACACATTAAATTTCTTGTGACTTTGTGTACTTGCGCGTACTACGAACACACGCGAGTGTCAATATCATGTGAAGGAACGCGTGTATCAATATGTCGACGCGCATGCTCTTAGACGCCGAGTGGCGTCAAAACCTTTTAAGACGTACGCCGCCATCGACGAGCAGAGCAAATAAACATGTATATGTATCTCGTACGTTGATGACGGAAAAATTAAAAGTGATCATTTCAAACGTAACGAAATCAATAGACGGTCATGTCGACAAAAACGTCAGTCAATAATTGGTCGTTAGTGGCACGAATTTTTTAAAATCAACAAATTTTCAAACCGTTATAATGGAGATTTCGAAAAATAAAGATAGTATTTTGAAAAAAAAATTGTCTTAATTTATTTTTGACTTCTTTTCATCCGACCATTTTGAATTTCCGTATTCAGTCGAGGACTCGTAATCATTTTAAAAAAATTTACCCAATTAAAGCTGGAAAAATAATTTGCGCATCGCATACCTGGTGAATCTTTACGCTTTCAAAATGGCGGACGAAAATCAATTACAGACCATTATCGTAATTATTGGCGGCGCATACGTGTCGCCTGCGAGACAATGGTCGCGAGAGCCGCAATAAATTCGCGAAGAGGCTCTGCCTATACTACCATCGGGGGACGGGGGCATCAGACCAGGGTCGCCGCATTGAAAGGCGATAATGGGATTTCCAGAATTTCCGACGACGAAAGTAAAGGGCGTGAGTGACCGACACCGCGCCTTCCGCGTGTCCCTTTATTTTCTCAGGCCGGTGACAATAACGACCCGGACGTCAGTCGCGCCTCGTCTCGCGCCGGCGCTTTTCAATTCTTGCACAATTTTTACTAACAGATCAATAGCTAATGGGAAAGCTGTGAGAAACCACCTCGCGATGTCTAAAAGAATGCGACTTAAGTGGCGGTTGTATTCTTGATTTTTATTGGACGGAAAGTCCTCGTTTCGGACACCGTGGAGAATTCCCGGGACGAATAACCCCGAGATAACGCTCGAAATTTATACCTATTTTTATAGGGTTTTAATTCGACAATGTCACGGGAAGCGACATTTTTGGAACAGGAATGTGGAAATCTCGATGACTAATTGGGGAGAAAATGCTGGGCCTTGTTTTATGGGTCTATCAGCTTGAGACGGTCAATTTCGAATGCTGGATTATCGGTACTTTGGAGTCTTGATAAATAATTGATTAATAAATGGGTCGAATGTCTATATTACAATTTAACATTATTCGTTGTTCATTTGGTTAAATTTTTTCGTATCCATTTT
>JAPYZR010005322.1:0-10955 GCA_030522945.1 Trichopria nigra
CACAATTCCTATTATGTAACTGTGACAATTTGGAGGCGGACATTTTGATGTAACTGTTACATAAATGGGACATAACTTCTGTGATTGTTGACTGGGAAGTTATTATGAAAATTTTCATGTTTTACCTTTATACAAAATATAAACTTACTGAAACTTGATTCTAATAAATTCACGTAAAATTCATTTCTCACGAGAATTTGGACAAGTTAATTATTACTTGGAGGAGAAAGAGATCATTTTTTGCCCGGAGTATGCCCAATATTCTACATTTCTCGACAGTTTTTGCTAACGTATAAAGTGATTTTCTTGTGATAATGCAACACACAGAAGAAAGGGATTCTTGTACATCTAAAAACAACAAGATTATACTTAATACTTGGCTGGTTTCTAGTCTTTTATTATACGTATATGCTTACATTGAGAGAAGATTTTTGTATTTGTTGTGAAGAATTATATATAGAATTCTATGTCGACCTTACTTCGTGGATATTTTGTCATATTGAACTCGAACCCTCTGCATACGGTTTTCCACGCGTTCCATATCTCTCTGTGTATTCCGTCCATTCGTAGATATGGGGATGGCATTTGATTTTCCCAGAAATGCTGTTGAGCTAAGCAAGAGATTATTCGTTAATGGTACACTGAGAATGTACACTGACCAAATTCCAGTTTGGCACAATTGAGTGCTCGTCAGACCTAACGACAAAGGTGCTCGAACCACAGGACAGGGCAGCAGTGACAGGCACAAAAAATGAAATTTCAAAAAATGCATAATTCTAATATTTTACATTTTTAAAACGGTCTTGTTATTTTGGAGCAAAAAATAAATACTAAATTTTTCGTATTCGCGAAAATAATTCCAATTTTCACAAATTTAAATTCTGATGTTTCTAATCATATGGAAGAATACGATTTTAGCTGTATTTTTCCAAAAGTATATTTATGAAACATATATAGTAAATCGCATTGTAGACTCGACTATTGTGTTCTTAAAAGAATATTATAAGCATAAACACTACTGATAGTGCAGTCATTAGCAGTTGATTATAATTTGAGAACATCATATCACGATCGATTTGATTACTCGCAAAACTTTTCCTGATAGATGGAAGCACCATTGTAAAATCTAACCACACATAAAACAATACACGGGTTGAACTCGCATTCAAATTATCTGCAACCCATGCAAGTTATCAAGATAGAGTTTCGGCAACGTATAATTTTAAACTGGGGAATTGTAAACAGTTTGTAAACAGTTCTACAAAGTAAGTCGATCCACCTCAGAAAATTCACTGGATTTGTTGCTAGATACTATTGAGATTTTTTGCACCTTCAGCGTATTACGTGCATCCCAATAAGTCGTCAATGGATTTGAATTCCGAAAAATGTCAAATACCATCGTAATCAGCGTAAAATTCTCTACAATCTGGATACCGATTCAGCTCGATTGATTGAAAACCAACCGAGGTATGACAATTTGAAATTGCAGACTACTCATTTTTTCTACAATTTTAAGTCGAACTACTAAGTAAGTTGAACTAAGAGTGTTGGATAAATGTGCTTCATTGCGCTTGTATTTGCAAATACACAACCGCATCATAAGCGTTTTCTGAATTCTGTACGTATTTGCATGCTCGAAACTTCAAATGTATCCAAGGTAGAAATGCTCCCATGTATATTCATCAATAAATGTAAATCAAACGAAAATTGCTGGCAAGAAAACGAGTCGAGATAGCTTAAACCTTTTTTTAAATGAGTGACATATTAGTTGCAACTTTTAACATAAAATATTATTTATAGTATTTCGGTAAAAGAATCTCGACTATTTCTCTTTATTTCTTTTTGTATCTTTTTTTGCCGATCTTTTCTAATATGTTTTTAAAGCTTGAAAAACCAAAGACTTTACTTTTTACATTTAACAGCAATAGTACATCCTCAATTCCGTTTGGCCATTTCGTTTACTTTTAGCGACAAATTAGGTGAGGTTTTTGTGTAATCGCCTCACTGGGAAAATGAGACCTCCGGGAAATTCTCCGCGACGACGTAGAACGTCAAGATGCAGCTGGCAGTACTTTATGGAGCTTTCAACTATCCTCTATAAACGCGGCATGTTTTGATACAATCCAGGAAAATATGAAAAGGTCGTTTTAAAATGTTTAGTAGCACTCAGACACGAAATGTGAATTTTAAAAAAATCTCGAGCTTTTTCGTAGCACAAGAGGATTTTCGTAATATCGTTGTTTTGCTGTACTATTCAAAAATAGACATTATGGTAATTTACGTATCTCATTGCATGTATTTTATCTCTACTTCTCCGTTTTGTCTTTATTCCCCAATTCTTTCGTATTTTTCAATTTATTATAAGATAAGAACTTTACTCGTCCGGAACTAAAGGCTTCATGTTTTTAAGATTACGTATGTGTACTTCCTACTGTCACATCTTTTATAAAGTAAGCTCCTGACGCGCTTCGGTCCTCTCCAGACAAAAGGATTGTTTATAATTAATATGATACATTTCATTTTATATAAGGAATATCTCGACTTCTATTTGGTCGATTTAAAAAAACCAATAACCTTTAGATTCGGTAATTTTTTCTGCTAATTTTAAGTCATTAATAAATTTTGTTGATACTAAATTTGTAAAGTTATGTGCGTTTAAATTTTTTCGTTATTTTGTCCTTCCCACCACCATTTTGGTATGGATATATCCTAAAATTATCTAATCACCTAAAATATGAACCCACTTTTAATCGTAAATTGCTAGGTATAAGAAAGGCTTTTTAACTTTTGCGAACAGTTCTTGTCGCTGACGCCTTCCTCTAATACTTCGAAAGGAAAATCATATATACTGTATACGTATACAAAAATGTTTTAGCCCTGCAATCAGCAAGCATAAAGACGACATTCAGCGCAGCAATTTAAAATATTATATAAATAGTTTAAAATATCTAATCTTTTTTAAATTATACTCTAAAATATGCCCGAGTTCCAATTTGGCGCTTCGCAAAGATATGTAGCTCTTTTTAATTGATTCTGAATGCGGACAATGAAGAGGAACGGGGTGTAATTACTTTGAAGGAGGCCCTTAATATAATTGCTATCGAACTTTACTTGTCGGCTCTTAGCTACTTTTGTCGGCTTTTTTCCTTATCATCAAATTCCATCAATTTTTGACCACTTGTCCGTTAAATTGACTTTTGTAAAGTATCAGAGTGTCGATTTGTATTGTATTATTTGTAATATTTGTCTAGTCAACGTTATAATATTTACTTTCTTTCATCAATTTTCCACTTTGTCCAACTGTTCTTGTCAGGTCCAATTAATAACCTCTTAATTACTTTCCTCTTTTTTATTCTTCATTTCGGTCAATTAGTAACTAGACTTGTCACGTTTGAAAGTTGTAATTGTTCATACAATAAGTATATATATAAATTTCGACGTATAACATTGGATTCATTTATTATTATCGATAATTATACTTCATACATATTTTAGTACACTTCTTATGGTCATCTTAATCCATCATGGTCAAGAACACACCATCACTAGAAACAGTAATCCAAGTTCATATATATTATCAAGTTTTTGTAAATTCTGGAAAATTCGTGTAAGGTCGACGAACATGATTTCAACTTTGATCACAGCCGCAATTCACCTTCCGGATCATTATTGCGGTCACGTTACGTTACCTTAGGCGAAATCGTGGACCTTCTCTGCGTGATTAATCGTACCCTCGACAAACGGCAAAGGTCATCCTGCTGGGATTTCTTTTCCATTTTTTCCCGTTTATTCCCATCTGTCGAGAGGTCCCACGAATGGCGAACACGGATTTTCCCTGAGACTTCGTAATTGACGGAAAGCCATTTTTTTCCGGTAAAGTTTCGTTGCGATGCAAACCGACACCGTTTGCTTTAACTCCGTCCCTTCCCTCCGCCGGATGCATGCACGGTTTCGTAACTTTCCCTACGACCTTTGCTGGGGTTTGTGTATTTTAGGAGACGTTGGAATGGCAGTCGTTCAGAGATAACAGACAAGGGGATATGCGCGTTTTTTTCACCGAAATGCAAACGAATCCATTGTTCCGGAAATACTATCCGCGTACCTGGCGATAAATAACCGCAAACAGACTACCGAGAGTGAAACGAGGGCAAGTTCGTGAAAGAGGAATTTGTTATCAAAGCAAAAAATGATACTGACATTTTTCGGTACTTTTGTTTTATTTCGCGCGTTCGCGGTGGCACGACGAAAACACTGTATTTGTTTTCACAGGATGAAGATGAAACAAGTTTTCATCAGACTCTATTCTTATTCCTGCGATGGTTTCTCGCGTTTCTCTTGGAGGAATTTTGATATTCTGAATTAACAAATATTTTTAAAAATCTGAAAATTTTATATATACGTATCTAGAATACCCTATATAGTGTGAAAAGAGTACGCGGCAAAAATGTCTATATACATACTGCGGAAACTTATACCGGTAGCGATTTATTGCAATCTTCTATATCTACGAAAATAATACATTTTCAACAATCATTAAATAATTACGCTTATTTGTTTTACATTTGAAACATATTGTATTTCCATATTTCAAACATGTATAGTTTGCAATGCAGTTAATGCATTTGTTACGTTATGGAGTTTATATATTTTTAAAATTCAATTTGAGATCTTTTCTAATAAATCATTTTATTTTCAATTTCATTTTTTCTTTTTAATATTTAATAAATTCGTACCAAGTCGTGTCAATAAACTGGCCAAGCATCGCGACATACAACGTAAAAATTTGAAATGGAACATAAAACCTAATCGAAACTTCGACTTTAATTAAAGCTGCCTATGACATTTCACGGGAATGAATTATCAGTTGAAATTCTGAAAAAGCATCGTTGAAATTGCAGTACTGTCATGTTCGATATCTCACGACAATAGTAAACGATAGCATTGTCCTGACGTAAAGTACAATTTTACACTTATGATTATAGCGTGCAGTCGTGCATTGCGTATATACCTTTAGGACATACTAAAACAATGGCGATGCTGATTTTTTTTATAATACTTATGTCGAGTCTAATTTTCGTAAAAACGAGTGAAGAATTAGTTGCGCCTAACGGCGAGGAGAGAAACGAACCATTAAATGTTAATATCTTTTTGGTATATTTATCAGTTTTTTCTTTTTGTATTATAAGATTCATTTCAATTATAACATACATACATATATTATACATACACACACAAATATATGTATATATATATATATATATATATATATATCTAAGTGTGTGTGTGTGTCTGTAATTATATATATTTACATTTTGATATAGTTATACACCTTACTACAAAAAATCAATTTTCACCTATTGCATGAAACATTTATATATATCATCGGTAATGCATGTATCACATACTAGGTTACTTTATGATATGAAAATATCGAAATAAAAAAATTTACGGATTGCTTAATTGCTAATTAAAAAGAAAAACTTTCATTCAAAAGATATCCGAATAATCTCAGGATATTGGACGTGCATGTTGTAGGGTCCGTTAAAAGCCTACAAATATAATGCTACAGTGCACAGATGTGATGCGCAAGAAGCCGTTAGTAGTTATTTTAACATTAAGAAATCGGGACCAAAAGCGGAAATAATAGATCTCGTTGTTCCGGAAGATATTCCTTGGAATAACACAGTTTATGTAAGTATATACATATATATATGCGAACAGTAAGGAAACCCTAGTTAGTTAATATGGTATATTATGTAACTAGAGCGAAACGATTGTTACAAACGCACTCGTTGGACATCGATATATCGCACGAATTGCATACGATATTTTTTAATAGGGCAAAATGCGCAGGCCCTAGTGCGTAAAATCGACCATCGCGCACGGAGGGTTAAAAAAGAAGAAGATTGTATAATTTAAGAAATCTCGC
Source organism: Trichopria nigra (assembly GCA_030522945.1). Lineage (NCBI taxonomy): Eukaryota > Metazoa > Arthropoda > Insecta > Hymenoptera > Diapriidae > Trichopria > Trichopria nigra. Next base: position 5,930 of record JAPYZR010005322.1, read on the forward strand.
GAAAAAATATTGTAAATCTTAGAATGCGGTGTACATCTCAAGTAGTTATAGCATCTAAGTTACTTTTGCTTTTTCTCACAACTCTGCCGAGCGTCACTTACGATATTGTGTACATATAATCTGTTGTCCTTACATAAATAAGTTTTTATATTTGTAATGTTAATTCTGACATATTGATACGAAAGTAATAGTGACACTTGAAGGTATTGTATATGTTACGATTCATGGATCTTTCAGATTGATTGTGGTGACTTTATACTTACTCAAACACTTTATTTACTTCAGATTTACTTACAAGATTATGGTAACGTCGCTTACGAGAGGTCACAAGAATTGGTTTTCGACCAGGCAAATATGCTGTGTGCTATTTTGCGGGGCGACTGCACTAAAGAAAAGACATTAGTATACGAATTGTTGACAAACGGAATTTTTCCACCAGGCACGACTTGTAAAATTCCCCAGGTGCGGTGATTTTAATCTGCAATCGTAACAAGAGGATTGAAAACGAAATCATTTTCTTTATACCTTTCTAAAAGGAAGAAAGGAACAAAGTATATGCCTTGTCGTGTATGCATAATTTTTAAAAACTTTTATTTTCAGGGTAGTTACAATTTAAGAGATGACTTTACTATCGAGTTCGTGGAGTATGGCACGAAACCGATCTGTGGCGAAAGAGGATATACTGACCGCACTATGCAACTCTATATGATCGACAATTTTCAGTACTTTCCGTCGTCCGGATGGTCTATGTATTTCTGCTTTAACGCATATATCGGGAATTCAAAAGAATGTCCTGAAATAATGAAAACCGATTAATTAATAATGTTGATAATTTTATAATAATAAAGTATGTCATTTTCAAGAGACTATAGAAGAATGAACCGCCTGCTCTATTTTTTGTTTTTAGATAAAGGATACTCTGCAAATATTGAAAGTAACAGTTATGTAACATTTATTACGTAATTGTTACATAATTTTTAAAAATGTGATTGCTGGGTACCGATTAAACGATCGAAAATTGTATTGTACAATTTTATTATGTGATTACTATAAGGGTATTTCCGCAGAAAACGTGTTTGTCTGCGTTCATTTCCAAAGCTCATTGAAAAATATTATTTTTATAAAAAAATGTGTACAATGAAATATAATTTATTCTCTGATTATACGAAATTGATTTGAGAAACGAAAATAGAATCCTAATATGTTCGAGTTTCTCGAAAAAAAATGGATAAAAAATAGTACATTACCCAATTAGGGTGTAAAGTGCACTTTTACGCTCGCATTTTCTCATTTTCATAGTATTTTAACTTTACACTCGACTTTTTCACTGTATATTATATGTTGCTATGTAAATAGATTTGAAAAAAGTGTACGGTAAATATCAATTAGGGGAGACCCGGACAAGACATTAGGGGAAAATGAAAGAAAAAAAAACATACTATAAACACACAGTTCTAAAACTAGTGCTAGTAATATAGTACTTGTAATCTATACCGAGAAAACCGCCTGTGTCCGTCTTGCCCGGGTTTCTCCTATACATGAATTTTATATACCATCAGAGGGAATGAAGAGAAGAAGTAAATATTGAATGAAGAAAAGGGAGTTCGTATGGATAAGTTTGAGTCGAAGAATGAGAGGACACTTACGATACTTGAGGGAGAATGTAAGTATGTGTATGAAAAAGTACATAGGGGCATGAGTCTGCTCCGAACGAGTACGGAAGATGTTATAAATGGTTGGAAATGGCAGAGAAAATACAAAGAAAGAAAGAGAGACAGAGAGAGCAATAAATACACAATACGATACAAAATACATTATGCAGACGTTGCAATTACATTACTAAATTAATTATAATCAAAATAAAATTCCAACATTTTTTGATGTCTGTTCGGGTTTGTAAATGTCCCACATTACCATTAATTTATTTTAATTTGTACCAATTAATTTTTTTTTTGTCAGTAAACAGATGAAATCATCAATGACCAAAAAAAAAAAAAACATTATTATATAAATTCCATTAGCCAAGTCAGACTCGAATAAACGTCAAATATTCGCAATTATATTGATTGAAGGATCCGAAAAGCAAACGCCTTCTGCAATTAAATGAACCCGATAATAAGCTTTCACGCGACACCGGAAATCGCGCGTTTTGGGGTAAAAGTTTCACGTTATTAACCCAGCATAAAGTGCGAGTGCATGACTGAAGCAAATCATGTAGGATTTGCTAATTGCCCCATTCAAACGCAAAATCACCTGGAACGTGACTTTGAATCCAGCAATGAGCATTCGAGCATCCAGCCGACTTAATGTATATATATCACCGCGCCCTCCTAGGACAATGCACAAAACTATACCCGATCACGAAACCCGTGTATTTTTCCCTGGTTTTTCCATTTCACGTGTATTAATGTCACCGTATAAATGCGCGAACATCGAACAGATGCGGTAATAAATGGCTTTTTATTCTCTCATCCCATTATTCTTACAAAGAAAATGACGGCGAAAAACACGCCGATGTTTCCACTCTTTCCCTGCTGCTGCTTTTCACATCTCATCGAGTTTGAAGTTTCATTTTTCACACATTCATTCATTTGCGAAATGATACTCGGGACTTGACATCGTTATTGGATATGTTGTCAAAGATCGTAAATGTGATACATGAAATTATTATAATCGCCGGATGGTTTTTACGTTTTACACGAAACAGCTTCGAATATATTTAATTTGTTCAAGTTGCCAAGCAATCATTTTCCTTTTCCGATCTTGTTGGAATGATATTTCAAATTGATTAAAAATGTTGTGAAATTGTTGTCCTGTCGACATTGATTATTAGATGCCCATTCAGCTATCATTATAAGCTTAGTGAGTGAGACACATGTATATATAGAATATGTGAATATGGAGGAAATGAACCGTGGAAATAGAAAGTAATGAAGAAATGGACATGAAGGTCCCTAGTAGAAAATAAGACCAATTTATGGCCATTTTTTTTTTCTGGATTCCATTACTTTTAAAGGCTAGAAAAATTGGGCAGAAACTGGTGTCATTTTCTACTATATAGGGGAATAGCATAATATACGCTAATGAACTAAACATTATAATGAAGACCATTGTGCCAATTGCGTATCTCTCTACTATTATTCAGAAAATCCAGCGTATCGGATTATATCTTGTGTTATGCCATAATAAGACGTCATCGGTGGTAATTTTCACTGTTTTGGAGGCCTTAGGTAATCCGAGCAGCTTGGATGCCGGGAGGTATTTATGTACCTCCACCTTAAGTTTCAGAATCCGACTATGTATATGGGAAATATTTGTACCCTGTTAACAAGAATCACAAAAATATAAATTTCGTTATGGTGTTTTATCCTTACTGAACGATTTGAGACATGTATCATTCGTCCCGATCGAAATGTATCTGCTATTATCAGGAAACAATATATGATCCTAAATAAAGACATTTTTTGCTCGGACAACTTATAGGTTAGTATAATGTAGGATTACAAAAATAAAATACTACACGGAAATTAATAGCCACGGAAAGTAGACCCTAAACACAAAAAGAGATATGAGGAAATTCGATATAATTGACAATATGCGCTTAGTATTGTTACCGACTGACCCCAGCAAACTATACTTGACCCACTCGATGGCACTTCAAGATCGTAATGCTTTTGCCGCACTTGTACGGTTGAAGTGTGACAGAAACTCTGTCGAATCTGTGGATCTTTAAGGGTGAGGGGTTCATTTCGAGCACTGATATGATCTCGAGAGAAAGAGAAGGGATGTTAACACTTTTACTGCAAGTAGGTTTCTGTTGAAATAAGGTTTATTCTTTTCTTTTTATCATATCACATATATTCGACTGATAGGTTTCGGTAACTGGACTAGAATGTAAAAAAAAATGATTGTATACAGTGGTAAATTTCTAAGAGTGATACAAGCTATAAATATTGGATTTTTCATATATAGACGTTCCGGAGGCGATAAATATGAATGAATGAACAACATAGCAATGAATACTTTTAATTTGACATACAGTACATACATGAAATTACAATATGTTATAAATATTTTGGATTAGATAACATTTTTATTTTTTCATTTTTCAACACAATTATATTGACTTAGAAATTTTATAAAAAGTGCCATGAAAAGATTTTAATGCCAACGTCGTTTAATATATAGAGGACCTCAAAGAAAATGGACCACGTGCGTTTGACAGTGGCGTGAAAGCGGAACGAACGTGAAAAATATAAAATTTAAAAGTGATTTTCAAATGTATACGAGTTCAAATTGTCCGACTTGACATTTTAATAATTTCATATTAATTTCAAGAAATTATATGAAATTTTATCTATTACAGAATAATTATAAATCTTTAATTGCTTAACATTACAATGCAAATGGTGGAGATATAATTAAGTGCGAATATATTAAGTGCAAATTATACGTCTAAATAAAAATAAAATTACATTAGTTATCTCGGCAATATACCATTACCTAATATGAGCATATTATGACCGACTGTTTTCGGACCGAATTATTTATTTTTACTGCCTCAATCCAGTTCCAAACACATTGTTATCCCCCTATATAACTGAATGTATATAGGTTTTCCAATAATGGGCTTTAATTGGCTATTTACAAACTAAACAATGCAATTGCAGGTTTTACTGTAGCACTAAAAATTCATAACAGTGGATAATAGTTTCTAAACGCAAGTTCTATTGTCAAAATGTGGGTGATGCAGAATGCGGATTCATTCCATTCATTCGATTAAATCACCTTCAAAGACCATTAAAGGGAAACCTTTAAAAACGCAATGATTGCTTTTGCATTATGGCAAATCTACCATTAATCTTTATAATATTTGAAAAAATAAATTGATTTCAAATCTTTATTTTCTTGAATTTTGAATAACAATTTAATGAAATTTTTGTGACATAATAAAATAACATACAAATATATTGTGTATAGCTTTATTCTCACCTAATACGTTTTTTTTTTTATAATTGTATTTTTT
>JAPYZR010005323.1:0-14935 GCA_030522945.1 Trichopria nigra
CCCCCTCCCCCACCCCCATTTCGAAATTTTGCATTTTTGACACTGAATTTGAATTCAAAATCGAAGAACCGGAAAAATTTTTGTTGGTGAATTCAATATTTCGCCCGCCTTGCGTCAGGCGAATTAATTAATAAATAAATTAAAAGAAAGTTTATTATAAATATATAACATTTTAGGAACATCTTTAGCAATAATTCAGGGATTGTCAAAGATTATACATTAAATAATGAATGCACCTTTTTCAAGTAAACTTAATACGAAAAATAAAAAAAAAATAATAATAATAATAAATTTGACAATCAAACTACGGACATAGAACTCGAACTTGAACCTTTTCCATCTTGTATCGTAGAGAAATTCCAAAGATCGTTCAAGGTCAAATTTCGCGTTCAAAGCCCGATTGTATTCCCCTTTAATAAATGTTCGTGATAGCAGCAAACGATTATTATGATTAATTAATTTAGTAATAATTTTCTTCTAAAAAGAACGTCTATTTACGGGTTGTACCTTTGGATTTGGTTTGTCGCATTTCGTTGCACATTTCGGTTTTTCACATTTCGGTTTTTCACATTTCGGTTTTTCACATTTCGGTTTTTCACATTTCGGTTTTGGACATTTCGGTTTTTCACATTTCGGTTTTGGACATTTCGGTTTTTCACATTTCGGTTTTTGACATTTCGGTTTTTCACATTTCGGTTTTTCACATTTCGGTTTTTCACATTTCGGTTTACAGCAACGTTGCTTTCTCTTGCAGCAACGTTTAGCTCTAAAGCGTGCCATTTTCGTAGCCAATAGTCCTCTTATCCATATTAATAGTCGCGGGCCTTTGCATACATGCTGGCATCTTTCACACGGGGCTGGACACTTCGATCCACATACATTTTCAACCTTTTTTGTGCATGGGTATTCACATTGAACTTGTGTATCCTTACACAAGCCGTGCCTTTATTTCGGTAATATAATACTTATATCAATTATTCATTTGTAATGAAGAAGCAGAAAAGTACATTTTTAATGTCTACATGCACACGTTAACTTCAACGCCTCACTTTTTCACGCATGCATGGTATATAGATAAATTAAATAATAATAACAGTAATATTTAATATGGAAAGTTTAAAGTTTAAAGTTTAAAAAGCGAAGAAAATTCTTTTCAATATATGAGGCAATTTAAACCATTAAATTTAAGAGCAATGGATACGAAATAGAAGATGAAAGATACGTTTTATAGTAAATATTTTTTGGAAGATTTTTATGTATAAATTATTTACGAACCCCTTGACGTATTCACAGGTTTTCTTTTTGCAAATAACTCTTGGGCAGCATTGTCCTACTCTGGTGCAAGTCGGCTTGCAACACTGCGATGTTTGCAGTGAATAACAGTAATGATTAATGTAATGAATGACGAAAAAATATGATTATCTTCCTATTTATTTGTCTATATATATATGACGTACCGGCAGTTCTTTCCGACACACATCCGTCTGGGAACATGCTATATCTTTGATTGCATGATAAGTTTTCCTCGGTATACCCAACATACACTGCAGTAAATGATATTAATAAATTAAGTTTTCAAATAAGCTTAAAAAAATGATTAAGCATGTAATAAACAAAGAACATATATTGGTCTATTAATAAATTCTAATGGATTTTGGAAACATTACTCTTATTTTGTCGGCTAGACAGCATGGTGTTTGAGGGCAGCAGATTTTTATTTTCACCCTGCGATAGAAATTGCTCATGTTTATCTGACAATTTAGTTAATTATCATTTAATTAATAATGATAATGCACCGAAATACTTAAGCTACGGCAAAAAGCAATCTTCAAACTTTAATAACTATAAATAATAAATTTACATAATAATAGTTATAAAATAAAGAGTGGTAAACATACGGCATTTTGTTTATACAGTCTGGCTTGACGCAGATTTCCGATTTACAAGAACATTTTCCAGAAGAACCGGACCGACAGCATTTCTTAACTTTCGTAGCACAAAGCGTTGTAAGCGAGTCATTCGCCTGGCAGAGTCTTTTTGGTGATTTGCACGGGCGTGGCCGACAGCATTTTCGTGGTGGACAGCATTTTGGTGGTGGACAGCATTTTGGTGGTGGGCAGCATTTTGGTGGTGGACAGCATTTTGGTGGTGGACAGCATTTTGGTGGTGGACAGCATTTTGGAGGTGGACAGGGCTTTGGCGGAGGGCAGCATTTTGGTGGCGGGCGGCATTTTGGTGGTCGGCAGCATTTTGGTGGTGGACAGCATTTTGGTGGTGGACAGGACTTTGGCGGAGGGCAGCATTTTGGTGGTGGGCAGCATTTTGGTGGGGGACAGGGCTTTGGCGGAGGGCAGCATTTTGGTGGTGGGCAGCATTTTGGTGGGGGACAGGGCTTTGGCGGAGGGCAGCATTTTGGTGGTGGGCAGCATTTTGGTGGTGGGCAGCATTTTGGTGGAGTGCGGCATTTTGGAGGAGGACAGCATTTTGGTGGTGGACAGGGCTTTGGAGGACGGCAGCAGCATTTTGGCCGTGGACAGGGTTTTGGTGGTGGACAGCATTTTGGCGGTGGACAGCATTTTGGCGGTGGACAGCATTTTGGCGGTGGACAGCATTTTGGCGGTGGACAGCTTTTTGGTCGGGGACAGCATTTTGGAGGAGAGCGGCATTTTGGAGGAGTGCAGCATTTTGGAGGAGTGCGGCATTTTGGAGGAGTGCAGCATTTTGGAGGAGGACAGCATTTTGGTGGTGGACAGGGCTTTGGAGGACGGCAGCAGCATTTTGGTCGTGGACAGGGCTTTGGTGGTGGACAGGGTTTTGGTGGCGGACAGCACTTAGGTTTATAGGGTTCTGAATAGCAGCAGTATTTACAATAAGGTTTTGGTTTGCATTCATCTTCTCCACACATTAATTCCAAGATTCAAATGTTGCAAGCCCTGTTATTACATATTGATTTTTAATTAAGTCATATTTGCGCTTTGGGGCTCAATTCATAATTCTGATAATACAAATATTAAATGAATCTTGAAATATTAAAGCAATATTTTATAATTCAAACATTTGTACTATTAATTGAAAAATATGTTTTACTACATACAACTTACCGAGCATGCCGAAATCATTACCATTTTAAACTATGATCGAATAATATTTCTTAAGGTCAATGTTGTAACTTGATATATTTTAAGTCAAAGTATTGGTATGTGTAAAATGAACCTAAACTCCTTTCCTGTTACGTTTTTCCTTCCCAGGAGGAATCATGCTTCTCTGTCATGGATGACTGTTATTTTTGTTCTTTTTATACTTCATGATTTTGTTTTAAAATTCTGCTTTAACGTTACATTAAATAGTAAATTATGTCTAGTAAACTCCTTTCAATTTTTCAAAATATGACAGATAAGGGTTATGGTATATATCAAAACAAAACACCTTACCTTTTTAACATGCAATCGATTAAGGCTGACCATACATAAAATTCGATATGCAATATTTAATAGAACTCCGAAAATGAATATACCTATATTGTATCAATTTGTAAAAACGCAAAGAAATTTTACTATTATTAATATATATGAGTTTCGAAATAAGCCTTCAACAAGCGAATCCAGCAATATTTGTTGGTGATCATGAGATAGCGATCGTTAAATAGAAATATTAGTCTTTTATCATAATAAATACGAATGTTTAGGATACAAAAATTACATTATAATACGTATATTTACCTATATTCTTGTATACTGAATTGTAATCATTGAATATAATTTATGTAAATGAGTGCTCTCTACTGGTAGAATTACTCGCATGATGAAATGTAGTGTATAAGATTTACTAAATGTCTTTCTGACAGATTGTAAATAAATGGGAAGAAAACAAAAAAAAAAAAAAATAATACGTATACTCTGATGGAATATCAGAAATCGTTTTTTGACCCGCGTGTTCGAAATAAGTCGTAGCCATCGACTATACTACCAATATATGCTTAATTGGTACTAAATACAAAAATTGCGCGACTGATATTGCTAATTTTAAATGGAGAGTGAATTAAGTTAAATGCAAATACCTTCATACTCATTTAATAGTAATTTATTCGTAATTTGTATAATACATGATGGGTTTGTTACTAATTAATATCATAATATAGTCTCTGCCATCCGCTGGTGGGTACTGGCACATACATTTTGAGTAATGTTTTTATTGTCGTCGGTCTAAAGCAAATCCATCGAATATCAGTTTCTTATATAAGTAGGTTGATGAACAACCAAAACTGCCTGCGTTACTTTTTTTATATTATTATCGAGAAGGATCTGAGAAGGGGGCAAACACTTGACGAATTTTACCTGCATTGTATGTTCATATTGCGCGGTTCCATCCTGAAAGTGACATTATTTTCATATTACTATATATTATGACGACAGTATATAGTAACTGCTCTTATGCTTGTATTTAGCATACTCATTAACACGAAAGTTTAAATTTTTCATTAGTTTCGAAAAATAATCATTCAAGGTCGTCTAACAAACAAAAAAATATATATGCAAACAAAAAATAAAAAAATACAAAAATATAGGCGGATAGTATAAGCAATACTGACTGCGACATCTCCAGGGAGCTGATCTTTGGAATCGTCAAGGCTATCATTTGAAGACCTCGACGTTTTCGAGAAAGTAGATTTTGAACGGCTGTTGCGCCTTGAAAATGGCCAGATTGATTTTGATTTTGAGCCAGCGACTGTACTGTCAGAACCTGATCTCGAAAATTCTGTTGCTGTCGATAAACTATCTTCTTGCTCAGAAGAGTCATTCGCGTCCGGAAAGTCATCGTTATTTTCCGAAGTTTTCTGTTTATTCCATATTTTTTTGAATTTACTTCGAATTAGGGACACTGCAATAATATCATTTCAACCATACAATTAAGGCTTTTCGTTGGAATCAATCGATTATTACTAAATAAACTTACTTAATTAACGTGGTTTTGCTACATATTATGTAATTTGAACAAAGAGGTTAGATCATCATCCAAGCAGACAGAATTCACCTGCGAGTGACAAAAAGTCGATAATGGCGTTTTATCGTTTTGTTCATATATACATATACTCATTATATTGTACATACAATCGTAAATTTGATTATTCGATTTTGTTGAAATTATGAAACATAATATATAAATGACTTATCCTAATTCACACATCAAATAATTATGGCATGTCTCCACTGCTGAACGCTAATTTAGGATTTAGCGGTCTGCACTTTTCGTTACAAGAATTAACCCATTTTAGGGTTATGTTACACATGAAAAGTTGTGTAAACAACGCACTTTCATTTGCGGTGTACGTATCAAGAAATACAAGCATGATTTAATCGGTTAGTGTAATTAATATTGCTGAAACATTTTAATACATTTTATTATATATATATATATATACGCCATCAATGGAATTGATTAGTATCCAAAACATCAGAGTGACTTGATGAACAATTTAAAAATAATATGCATTTATTAAGTACATAGACAATACAAATTTAAAAATAATATGCATTTATTAAGTACATAGACAATACAAAAACAACATTGAATGCCACGAGTCCACAGTTACTAAGATTGATTAATAAAAGATTCGAGTTGTTCGACGTTCAATTTAAGTTCTTGAATTTTGCTAACAAGTCCTGGAACGTCGGCGACTTCCAGTTGATGATGCGGCATCTCTTTTGCGGAACTACTCTTTAGTTGTTTCACCTTTTTCGAATCCCTCGATCTTTTTGATCGATGTTTCGTGACGATATCCGTGTCTCGATTTTTCTGGTTCGATCTCGGAAGTACGGTTCGACTGGACGAACGTAGCTTGTTCTGCTGATGATGATAAATCCATATGGTGCTCTCTTCGTTCTTTTTTTTTTTATTGTTATTGTCTTTGAATGGTTTCTCCTGTGATTTTCTGGAACCCACATCCGATTTGGACATCACTGAATTTGCAACTAATGCGAGGTAAAAAATGCAATTTATTATAATGCCAGTATTGAAACATCATACTTTTTAAACATTAAAATTTATGTTTTTAAAAGTTTAAAAACTGATAGGATATTGCAAAAATTTCTGTGCATTCTGATACAATGATAACTTAATAAAATGGGTAATATAAAAATTGAACACGACTGACCATCTGATCGGCCAGCAATTATTGCTGTAGATTTTCGTTTCAAAGTCCGCCCTCGATCATCATCCTTCTCAACTACACTCTTTTTAATTTCGGTTTTGCTTTTTTTCCGGCTTAAAAGACGGGCATCATAAACGCGTGGTATCTTTATATCTTGTCGTGCATGTCTCGAAGGAATCTCGTTCGTTCGCTCCTTTGGGCATTCGAGTCTGTGAAATGGAGAAATGGAATGATCTCAATAGATCAGGGCCTTGCTTTTGGTTAAATAATGTATTTGCTTTAATTATTTATTCACTTCGAGGATGTGTCGGATTTTAATAATTTGGTGTGAATGCGTCTGAGCAGAACGTGGCGCTGATCATCGCCAAATGCCCTGGTATCAGCAACCTCAGATGAACAGCCTTTGACGATGGTGGTGCTATTATCTGGTCTCGTCCGAGTTACTGCAAATTGTTGTAATCAATTATTTCATTATCGCAAGAATGTCATAATTTATTTTAGCATTGTTTCATGATCGATCACAGCATTATCATATCACGATGTAAGCTGAAATTTCGATTGCATTTTCTATTTATATTGATACTTTTTTTCTTTGAAATAAATGATATACCTTGTAAATTGAAACTAGAATTGTAAGGTTGTAATATGTCAAAGATAACCTACAAACAGAACCTCTTAATTTGGTTGGATCGATTTTTGGATTCTTGCTCTGGCACTTCATTTGAAGATTGGCTATCGGAATTATTCGATCTTAGCAAAAATGTCTTTCGAATCCCCGCGTAGTACGTCTATCGCTGCCTAATTTTGTTTTTGATATTGTCTACGGACATAGGTGAAAAATTCACGTACTTGCCTCATAACTCTTTTTGCACCGAGTAAAATTTACAAACATTAAATTTATAAGCATTAAACACCGAAACTGGGCATATTAGAAAAGTCGTTAAATTACTAGCAGGAAATTATAAAAGATAAAGAGTTCAAAATGTAAATTCGGGACTTTCCCCACGTGACATGTCAACGATGAAAAATTGATATAGGTACGAAGCTCTATTCACTTCTTTTCTAGAAAAAAATATCATATTTTTCTTCCCTTTATATAGGCAGTTTGCTTTTGATTTTTCGGACTATATTATGCTATCATTTAGTGCATAGAGTGTTTAAATAACATCATATAAAACTTAAATTTATTTCTTGAATTAGTAATCTTTTAATTTATTGAATGAAATTACTTATTTATTATTTCGACTTTATTGGCATTTATTGACAAATGAAACAACAATTATTTTCCATTTAATTATTTTTCATTTGCGAAAATGTACAGGGATTAATTTACTCGATATCGTGAACGAAAAGATGAATCACTAATTTTTTAAGGATTTATTATTTATATATATATTGGCAGAATTTTTTAAGGATTACACTTTAATTGATATGAGATCTTGATTTTTCCTATGGTTTTTATTGACAGAAGTTTTATTGACTAAATGTGTACATCAAACAAGTCTATTATTCAATTCACATACAATTCAAAATCGAGAAAAATCAGTAAAATGTGTATTAGGGAATACGCCCCTCCCCCCCGCTGGGAAATTTGACTTAAAAGTACTTGAAAATCAAAAGTTCCTCCTTCTCACTAAAAAATAGAAATTTTAATTTACAAGTATTGCAGAAAACGAAGGCGCCATTCGGTATACCATTGATTTAGACGTTGACCCCTCATGTAAGTACTTACATAGTATACGCAAAGGCCTCATAACATTTAATAGCCTTAATTAAACTTAGTATGGTAACTTAATTAATAACAAGATAAAATAATAATTATTATTATTATTGATTCCAATTTTACGATTTATCCGACCGAAGTTAATCGACTGTAAAAACGATTTCGATAATCATCGGGCTTCGGTATAAAATATAAAAAATGGTCCACCGCTTGTATTGGTATAATGGGAGTATACCGCCTGATTTCTTTAGGAACGATGTGACTTAAAAAAAAAAAAAAAAAAATAAAAAAACCATAGCTCTTTCCTTTTTTGCAAAACAGCAAAAATTGCCCCCTCTCTTTCGCACTTATTAAAATATACTTATTTTAATGCGAAATGGTTGCGAAAGGCGCTGCATTGTTTAATATTTTATGATCTTGGCGTTAAATATTCATTTTTGATCGTTTATATAATATCATCTAATAAACCAAACGTTTCTGAGATCATCTGAAAATTTCTTCGAATATATCTATTTTTCATCCGAACATCTGCTGAAAGAAGAGCCGGCTGTGTTTCGTAAACACTGTACGAGTTATTTCATCAGTGCCAATGGAATGTTCGATACCCACAAATCATTGAAAGTCGTCGAAAATCCAATTTGTGTTTTTTTTTTTTTTAATCGACAGTTTGGATTTCGCGCGTGTTATTAAAGATTCATCAGTTATAGGTTGGCACTAATGTTCGCTTGTCACGTATGACAAAAAGTCGTATGGTATTTTCTACATTTTTTGGATTGAAAATAAAGCCATTTTGGAGGTAATAGTTATAATACTTCATTCGTTAAGAGTGATATTCTACTTTTTCGGGACTGCAGTCCTTCCTTTCGTTCTTTAAAGGTATAAATATTGAAACATATCGGTCTTAAAAAAGTACAGATTTCATTCTTCTGAACATGGTGATTCGTTTTCATTCAATAATTTTTAAAATGCAAGCATTAACTGGAGCATAAATTATACTGTGTTGGGGAATATAATTAAAAATAAGAACCATATTTTGATGTAGTTCTTCACATATTAGTTGCTTTAAAATAGTATATATTATTGTATGTTATGTGTAGGGCGCAAAATGGCATCATTGTATTAATGTGATTAAACCTTTAATTTATACCCTTGTAATTGTGCGTGCATGGGTGAACAAAGTCGTGTTTTGTGCCCTTAAAACGAAGCGTAAAACCGCGTTTTGCGCTGATTATATGGTGACCAAAAGTTACAATTATCTTCCACTATACCATTTTCATAGTAGATGCATACATTCGACTGTAGTTTGTAATTTAGTAATTTTTCTATTCAAATGGTCAGAATAAATGGAAGGTGTTTTTTAGATAATTTTTAGTTTTAGTTTAATTTTTAGTTAAGATTGTTATTGTAAAAGAACAAAAGTTTACATTTTTTTGAACACGGAAGTTTGCAAGATTTTCTAGTATATATACAGGAGTGACCGAAAGTACAGTGGGTATAAGTGAAAATTATAGCTGACTAGAAGTTGACTATTGTCTATCATTATTGAAAATTCAAAATTCTAGGTATTTGTCCTATATAACAAACAGATCCGCAATTCTATTGATTTGCGAAACCTGTATGTGACATGTGTGCAAAATTATTAATTTACGTACCTATACTGCCGTTTAAATGTCTGTCGTTCAAAAATCAAACACGTGAATCAAAGACACGTAAAGTCAGCCAATTACCGTATTTGCAAGTAAGTAATCTTATAGAGTCCAGACACTAAAGAAAAGGCAAACGAAGAAATCAAGGGGAGGGTACGAGAACGGCGAGCACGAAAAGGAAGAAAAAGAAGAATGAAGAGGAGGAGGAAGGGAGAAGGATACGAGGGAAAGAGAAAGAGAAGGATAGATGGCTAAATGTTGAGCAAAAGACAAGGAGAGGGATGGTCGAAGGAATAAAGTATGGCGGTTCGCTCGGCCACCTGCTCACACGCAAACATCTCGGTTCGACTCGCCGAACGATCGGTGATGCGCTCCGTATAGACGTGATCCTCGGGCTTTTTTGAATATTTCAACATTCTTGATTCGGCTTTCGTATAGTAACAACGAGAAAACTGAACGACGATACGAGGACGATATAATCCGGCTGTTTTATCGCGACGTTGAAAACTAGTACCTGATAATGTCGACCGCCGAGAGAAAATTAAGTCAGATCAATCTGAGATTATAAAATGCTTTTTCAGAAGAATTACGTAGACTAGACGTAATGGTTCTCTTTCTTATTGTAGTAAATTGGACTTTAAACGTATACCTATTACTGTAAAATATTGTTAATGAAATATTGAATATTCTTTTGTTGTAGTCATTTTTCACTATATGCATAGTAGTAAATAATATACCCAATAATTCAATTCTTTCAAATATTGTCATTTGAAAATATATTAGCATTCGCAGCATCATTTTGATCGAGATTATATTAAGATTGAGATATACTTCAAACGATGATTTTGCAAATATTTGTTGGAAAAAATCAATATTTACAAATAAATTATAGCATGAAATTTATAAATAATATACATTTTAACAACAGTTGCACATCTTTACATACATATGGTTGATAGAATTTGTACGATTTAGTGTAGAAAATACTGTATCATTTTTTTTTTATGACATTGCCTAAATTGACATTATTTTTTCTTTTAATTGTCTCATAGCGGATTGTTTATAATGTTCTGATCATTTTTACATACACACAATAAAGTGGACAAAAGAACGGTCAATCCCTAGTAAAAAATAACACCAGTTTTTAATTTTTAATTTTTTAATCAATTTAATAAATTTAATCAAATTTTCTGGCCTCTATGTTAAAAGTAACGGATTCCATAAAAATTACCATAAACTGGTATTATTTACTACTACGATTATAGAAACCGTATACACGGAAAAAACGACTTGGTTTGGACAAAAAAAAATTAGGCGCCTCAACCAACTCTCTTATTGCTCTGAGCGCTAGACGAGAAATTGGTTGGAGTAACTATTTTCACTTAGTTGAGTTCGAATAGTTCAGTCAACAATGTAATTCGTTGCGTATACTACTTTTTTGGAACAACAAATACATTGTTTAGTCCACCTAATTATGTCAGTTAGAATGCTCTGGTTTTCCAACTAATCACAAAGGGTAGATTGAACTAAATGGATTTTTACGTTTGATTTATTAACCAATTAATTGGTCGTATCAACTAAGAACCCTAGTAGAATTTTGAGCGTGACACTTTGGGCCCCAGCCGGAACCCTTACTTTAATAGGGATCCCGGCCAGGACCCGATGTGTCACGCTCAAATCCAACTAATAATAAATTAGTTATTTCAACCAAGTCGTTTTTTCCATGTAAAAACTAAACTTATTACGCATACGGTAAATGTATCAATCTGCGCTCGTTTTTCTACTTATTATTATATATAAAATACGATCTTGTCCTTGATAAAAAATTCAGTAAACGTATGTTAAGAAAATAGACTGTTTAAGTATAATTCAAAATATTTCCGATAATTGCTATTCTTATATTTATTAAAAAGGATGTAAGTAGAATAATTTTCATTTTGTACTCATTGATATAACTTTTCAACTTCTATTTAAGTGCTGTTTTTACATACTTTAATAAGGAAATAAATTATAAAAGGAACAATAAATACGATTTATTACTATTAAGTATTTATCGATTTTTTTTGAAATGTAGTGGATATAGGTTTTATTCGTAAATATGACGACTGGCCTTGACAGGGTTAAGGCATGCCAGGGAAGATCAGTCACGCTACGCTATATATATATAGATGTTCCACGCTTTCTAACTATTGTCATTTTCAATTTTTTTTATTTATATATATAATGCATGTGGACATTGTGTTGTGACTTCTCGAAGACTGGGATGGGCATCACCAGGTAAACTCAGAGCATCCCTACTTGAGCCACCGTAGGTATGTTTATTGCTAATCATGGAAAATTGGAGGCACTTTTATTAAGGGGCTGAGGCGTCGTTATGCTGAGGCATCTCTAAATAGAACTTATATAGGGCTTCTGGCTTCAAATTGCTTTACATATTCGTATGGGTTCTTTATTTTCAGCCAATTGAGAGCCCGGTAAGAAGTCCGGAAAACTGTTCGGAACCCCATTCGAGCCCTGCTTTCATTTCCACGCGGGACAACATCATAACGCATAAAATACAGCCCTTTTATTATTCAGTTTTAAATGGTGTATATGATTCTTTTATGCTGCTGTACAGTACATCATCAATTATTTATGACTGATTATATATAATTTCAATATGTTTGGAAGTTGATGAAACCGTCAGTGATGATGTTTGCAAAAATATTTTAAGTTCCTACGCTTATATATATAGGTCTTCATAAAATATAAAATGCCTGGTTATTTTTGAAATTTTCTCAGACATTGAATACATATTCTGTTAGCATTTATAAAAGCAGTTTCTTTTCGATGATAGAAAGCCATAAAAAAGTATCAATACGTTAAAAAAAAAATTTTGTTTAAATATCCATTTACCATAACTGTAAAAAAAAAAAAGTATTTATATATTTTGTCTTTTCTTATTATTTTTATTTAACACTCTTTAAATTGTTTCTCGGTACGGCGGTATAAGAAAATAATGATATCAATTTTTATTAGAAGCACTTTCTTTTACATTGAAATATAGAACAACTTATTATATTTGAAAAAAAAAACTGTATTTTTCATACTTATATATACAATATTCTGATGCCAAATGGTACAGGGTAAATATTTTTTAATTATATGCATATAAGATTTTGTGCACAGCTCGGTTTTCGGAGATTTCATGTAAAATTGCATGTAAAATTTATGCTTCCTGGCGTCAAATTTCAAATACTGAAACTAGGGACTTTGCCCCTGCGGCCTTCGGCCGCCAACGCCAACATGTCGGACATTTCGACTTTCATGTCTTCAACCCCTGCCTTCGACCCGATTTAATTTTTACACGATAATAAAAAAAAAAAATACCTTGTTGTCCAGGAATAGACGAAGAGAATGTGTGGTCAATTTTAAAAATTGGTCGAATATGTTAATTCTGAATTATGTTAAGATTAAAATTTGTTTATTAGTTATATAACGGAGACTAAAATAATATGACAATAATAAATATATTTTACACTGTTTAGTTTTAGGCATTAACTTTAAATTAAAGGAAAATTATAAAAAAATTAACGGATATAATTTTAAGTAGTATAAATATTACTAATTATAACGAATATTTTTACTATTACTAATCATATTAAATAGTAACAACACTATTGTACATTACAAAATGAAAAGATTGTTGATTTATTATTAATGACTTTCATTAGTAGTAAGTTTTTTCTAATTATTTTTACTGACAATTAAAAGAATTTAAACAAAATAGAAGATAACATGTTCAGTCATTTAATTCTACGGAGTACAACAAATGCACCTAAATATTTAAAATATTTAAGAGCAGATAAAAAAAAAACAATTACATCAATAGAAATATATATACGCGATTCATAAATTAAATACAACATCACAACTCTCAATGTGTACTTCATGTAGCATTTTGTTTCTCGATATATTAAGACAAATCGTTTAATTATATCAGTACATCAGTATAAGTTTATTACTAAACCTAAAAAGAATTTTCCATATATTTGCACAGTTATGAATTGTAAAAAAAATGTAATATATTTTTAAATTAAAAGCAAACAACAAATGTATATTCAGTAAATATATGTTATTAACATAAAACAAATACATAAACAAATTCATTGAAAAATTGTAAACTTCGGCGTTTGTATTTCTCCGTTCTCAGCATCGTGAAATTCAACTCGGTAACTGGCGCCACCGTACGGCCTTCACTGGAATGAACAAATGTTACCAACGCGCGGCTAAATCTCGATATACTACATAGTACAAGAGACTATAAACACAAACAATTACGGTAATGTAACATTTATATAATTGTTACTTGTTACATAAACGTTACGTAGTCGTTATATAGCTGTTTTTGCGTTTTTTCTTGCGTTTTCGGGGTACATAACAAACAATATTTTTTTAAAGCTATATTGTACTGTTAATTGATGGAAATTGTATGCAAATAAATGTAATTCTGTGCATAAAAATGCAATAAAAAAATATAATTATATCAATTGAAAAAGTTTGAAAAAGTGCGATTTGAAAATGGTTTACAAAAACGTTAATATAATAAATTAATATATGATGAATAATTCTTTTACAAATTAATTGTTTCAAATTCGTAGCATATTTTGTCTGGAGAAAAAAATTATCTTCGAAATTTAACCCATTTACTGTGCTTTCTCGAGTTCTTGTCATTTGCGAACATTGAAGTTGACTGTAAAGCATTGAAAATTTGATCAAAAGTAATTGCTAAATTCAATACTTGCCTTCAGCAACTACAGTTCTGGCAATTGCGTAACAATTATGTAATAATAATAATAATAATAATAATAACAATAATAATAATAATAATAATAATAATAATAATAATAATAATAATAATCGTCTTTATTTAACAATTGATTTAATAACCATGTAACATTTGCGTAACAATTAACAATGGTATAATTTAACTGTTATATATTCCATGTTTGCAGGCTTTGTGTCAATTGTATTTATCTATTTATTTATTTAAATTATATATACGGATCATTTGACCCTTTACATAAGTACACTGTTAGAAATGTTCGGAAAATTCCGACATTTTTCAGTTACCACCGTAACTTATTTAATGTTACAAAATCAAGTTACTGAATACAACATTTAGTAACATTTTTAGTAATTTTACTAAATCTTTCTTAAAATTACGAAACATAATCGCAAATTTATGATCGGTTTCTTAAAATTACTAAATTGTAACGAAACTTTGAGGACCAGTCACGGAATCAGGTGCGCATTACGAATTGCGCAGTCATTTTTACTGCAAAACACAACATGCCTATATGTAAAGGACCTTGACCTAGGCCGAAAATTTTATAAACTTACAACATATATTGATATTATTGTTTATTATTGTTTTGG
>JAPYZR010005324.1:0-10953 GCA_030522945.1 Trichopria nigra
CAAGACAATCTTGCGAGCGAAGCGAGCCGGGGGTCCAGGGGGCAGAGCCCCTTTGTGGGGTTGGCGGCCGAAGGCCGCAGGGGCGAAGCCCCTAGTTTAAAATTGAAATCACTCCCAACAATATTCGAACATTATCGGCATTAAGAAAATTAAGAAGACATTTTTATCTGCTATTTGAGCCCACTGTAATAGAAACACAAAATTATCAATAAATTGCATTATTGAAGCTCCATCTTGCGGAACATTTGGAGTGACTAATATTTCTAATTGTAGCGAAACTCTTCAAATAGTGTTTATTACCTCCCATACTCTATGATCCTGGACCCAAATATTTACCAGTTGACTCTCATGTGTGTGATTCTCTGATAAAATGATTCTTCAGAATCAAGGAATAAATTGTTGAATCGAGCACTCTTATGATTGGTATTTTTAAAACTACTCTAGTAGAAAATAAGACCAGTTTATGGCCATTTTTCTGGACACCATTACTTTTAACATAATATAGAGGCCAGACAAATTGGGCAAAAACAGGTGTAATCTTCTACTAGGGTAGTTTGTTTTAAATTATATTAAAATAAACTAATTTTTTGTAAGAAGTTTAAACGAAATAACATTTTTGTGAGTTTATTTAAATCATTTGACGATTTCTTGAACTCGACTTATCAACTATAATAAATGTTTCGTCGACTTCAAGCAGCTCGTTACAATAATTTAACAAAGTTTTTATTTCGTACATTATATTGTAATTTTTCATTTTATATATGGTGTTTTCCTTAATATTTTAAAATGATTTAAAATATCTTTTTAAATTGTCGATCGCGATCAAATTTTGACTAATGGTACTAACACAAATACATGGAAATTCCAGAGATTATCTTGATTCCCTATAGAAATGTTATGATTTAAAAGAAGGTTTGACGGTTACATCTTAAATAATAAAGAAACTTGAATCTTATCTCATCGTATCATCAAACATTTACTTCATCTAGGAATGTCCTTTTTCTGTACCTGTCAGCTTTTTGACGTAATCACGAATTTACGGATTACTAATTAATTTCGTCTCTTTCGTACGAAACGATTTTCCAGTTGTAAAATTCCCGTTTATTCTCAACGTTAACAAAGATCTCGATCTCGACAGTTTCAATTAGTAAATTCTCGTTCACGAGAAAACACGAGCGCATATACTTCGGAGCACCTAGCGATTGCCCCGTGGATATTCAACCTGCGGTGGCGATCCAATGCGACTACTGTTTTACCGTGCCGGAGGGAGACATGAAAGTGTGGCAAAGAAATAACCCGTGAAGCGTCTGAATGTTACTCGCAGGTAAATAAAGGATACTGATGTTTACACTCCGGTTTACACCGATGCATCCAACCTTAGCCCAAAAGGAAACTATGGACAACAGTGAAACTGTTATGTTAGCGTTTTTTACTACTGTGACGATACTCATTTCTACCGTAAAATTGTCACTAATGGTGCGTGCCGAAAAAGCCGACGAAACATAAAGCATCAAACATCCGGCTGGACTGAACGAATCCAATCGATCCCACGTAAAGAGCACGTGGTTATACTTCTCGTTGGAATAGGTAAGTAATCAATGTGCGCGTCAAATGAGGGCGAATATGATGACGGTCTTTGGATGGAGGAGCACGCAAGTTTCCTACGTATACGTACAGCATGTACGTACTTAGCATAAGCCTCACACCCGAGGCACTCTCTCATCGTATTTCATGCCGCGGCTTCAAGCACAACCGCCTCTTCGTTCTTTGTCGTCCTTTTCTTCACGTATATCCGCCTCGCTTTCTTATTCAGTTTCTTCTACTTTTTCGCGCTGCCCATCTTGGTCCTCTTCTTCATTATCTTTTTCCACGTTACATCCAATTCTTGAGCGAAAGAAGTTACTTCGTTTATCCCGTTTCAGCCTCTCCAAATTTAATCGCTAGTGTCGTTTTCGCTCTGGTCGCTTCATCAGATTTTACTGGTTTTCATTTTTTCGCGTCATCGTCCGGTGATTTAATTGATTTTACGCAAGGCTTACTTATGCGGGTATGTGCCTCGAATTTTATAAATCCGTTTTACATGTTTGTGGAATTACGTGTTTTTCATTGCGGCAATTTTGCACACTCGTATAGACATACCATAATTAACATTTCTGTTTATTTTCTAATGACGTAAAGAAAATAGGTTTATCGTAAACTTGATCGTTTGGATTATTCGCGCCATTTCCCATGCCGTTTTTTATATTTCGGTTTGTTCTTCGCATCTAGAATTTTGCCTCTGTCGTTTGTACACTTCTCCTGGCATTTCGAGAATTTCATTTAACGCGCATTTTACCGAATCGAGTTTATCCTTCTTCGGTTTCTCATTTGCAATTCTTTTTAGTCCTACGTACCAACAGATAAACAGATATATATATATGAAATCACGCGGAGCCGTATTTCCAGAAATGGAAGAGGCCTCATCCATTCGCCGAGAATTAATGTCATCTCTGTCGTTTCAGGTCTCCTTTTCCCTCGATCTTTTATTTCGTTTACCATTTGCTGGGTCCTTTATGTCTTTATTTTTTATTGGCTCGTCGTTTCTCTTATTGAATAATATTGTTTTATAAAATCATACATCTCGAGTCTCCTATATTTGAGGAATATCGTCAATTGAGCACTATCCCAAGTCCTTTCAGACGTCGGATCGTGGAATAGAAATGGGAATTTATTGTAATGAATTTATGAATAATGGGATATGTTTTACATTACCTCTATACGCCTTTCTATAATTACTCGTGGCTTATAATTATAGAAAGAAAAAAGACTCATTTTTTAAGAATAATCAATGTCAATGATTTTATTACTGTGGGCTTTATTGCTACAATTCTTGAAGTCTTTAATTTTATGTCTTAAGGAACTTGCTGTCGGACTATATGCAATCCAAATAAAAATAGAAAGCAAATATATGTATAAATATATGTTTATATTTAAATAAAAACATGAGATTTCTTTTAATTCTCTGTAATGATTGCGTGAGGGATCGAAAAAGAAAAGTAAATAAGGTGCCGGACCATGTCCAACTTCATAACTGTCTCGACTGCTGTAATTATTTCAAATGAAGAAACTTTACGGCCAAATATAAAGAGGCACATAATCGATAAATTGGTACGTTTGTTATTATCTTATAGCTGCGGTCTGATTTGTAATCATTAAATTACAGTGCCGTAATTTTCACTCTCTTATCCCAGTAACGTTTCTAGAAATCGAGATTCCAGGATCAATAGAAAAATCCAAGATAGTGATAAGGCAACGTGTTGAAAAAGCCATAAACTGCTGGGCACTGCCCGGCATTCATAACGGCTGCAAACGGTCTCGTTTTATTTCTACCATAAAGTGCTGTAGCCTGACTTATACGTCGTTGGTATTTTCCGAGCGCGCAGTAGTCCGGTCTCAAATTTCATCGACCGGTAACTTTAGGCATTTTCGATCAAACTTGTCATTTCTCGTGTACTATGTACTAATCTGTCTTCTACGTAATTATAACGTAAATCTGCCTGTTTAGCTCTTGGCAAGGGAACTTGATAACACCACGATCGTATATATATGTATACGGACGTATTTATGTAAGGTACACGCATTATTTATCTTTCTGCCCCGTAGCGAAATGTTGCCAAGTTTTACCGTTTATGGTAGCTTCCATCATCTTTATTAAGGGCTCGAGCCTTAAACCGATAGAACGATAAATTCTGCGTTAATCTTCATCCTCGGTAACTTCATTCTCCTTCCGTATTTCTACGTTTATTCCTGCTCCGCTGTGCTTTATTCTTTTTCACCTCAAGTCGAATAAGCACTTTGATTTACGTAATCGCATGCAGAATCAAACGCGGTAAAGCATTATGTTCGTGATCTTTGAACGGAGACCGATGCGGTCATGGTGCGAGATTTAAGCGACGGTAACTTGTCCCCTCCCTATATATATATACCATATTCGTATCTTCTCGTTTTATTCTCAAACTAGTTCATCTTTCTTATGAAAGGGTCTTCAAAAACTTGATTCATGCCAAAACTTATTGGATAATCTACTACGAGGACATTTTTCTTTGGCGCATTAATTTTTTTAACATTTACGTTAGACACTTTTTTTTACGTTGACGATAAATAAACGTGCAACACCGTCATATATCTATAAAAATGCTCATCATCTCACGTATTCATACGACGGTGCGTCCTTCATCTTTATTTAAACTATTCCATACGCGCTTTCGCATACGAAAACACCGAAGACGGATTTGTTATTTGTCATTTATAAAGCTATAAACACAACAAGTCTCAACTAGCCCAGATGGGTATATGGATACGGCAACTGGTCAGTTAATTTGGTTTTTGTTTGGTTTTCATTATGTTTCGTCACCGTAGAGGACATGCGTTTTCTCGTTGTTAATTAATCTTTTGTTCTCCCCTTCTCGTCTCTCTTTTACGCGAAGCTCCGCCTCTCTTGCTCACTCTTACTTGTGCGCACTTTAAATAACTTTTTGAGCAAGAGACGAGACATTCTTCAAGATGAAATACGAGGGAAGAAGAAGGAGCGCATTCTTGAGAAAGAGTCAGGATAGCGAGCGAGCGAGAGACGAGTAACTCGCTGGATGTGCGAGGGAGATGTGAGAATATATGGGTTGTTACAGAGTAGTCTTGTAATGCGGCTGCTTAAGAGATAAGTCATTTTGACGATAAGACGATTAACGACTCGTGCAGATGGACGAGCTCTTGCAACACTCATCTTTCTGTTTAAATTACGGACGAATTTACATTCACTGAACGGCAATAGAGCGCTCCTGATCTAATGACACAGATGGTCTATAATTTTCGTCTTTCGCGGTCACGCTTATACTTGGAAATATACTTTACACGTCTGCAGAACAATTTATTGCCCATACCGCGTCGAGTTTAGACAGAAATGTCGATCAATTCCAATATTTATAATAATAACATCAGCCATATAATAATGTATGTACTCTACATGGCACAACAATACAGATGTTTTACATTGCCGAAATTTTATTGGCACTATTACAACCTCTGCATCACTCTTCTGCAATTTAATAGATAGATGCAATTTTTTTTTAGTTTTCAAGACCTATATCGGTTTCGAAAAAATGGAGCAGTTTTCCGTAACACAAATCTTCGTTGCGTTTCGATCTTGGATAGGATTTTATTAATTCGGAACGGTATTGCTGATTCCAAGAATTAAATAACAAATTCGGAATGATTTGGAATTTCGGGACTCGAAAGAGAATAACAACATCCGCGACATATTCGTGCATATATATATGTATGCGATAGAACACACTCCACGAGTAATAAAGCGGCGGGTGTCGAAAAAGGTGCGCCCACTGACGGACAGGTGCTGGACCCGTCTCGAATTCGGCCTTACAGCGCGCTCGGATAAGGACCAGAGATCCTTCATCCAGCGCAAGCCACTTAGTCAGCGCTCCGACGCTACGGCTTCAAAGATTTCTATCTTTTTGTGTTTGTCTGGTTTGATACGCGCACATTGCTCGTTAAGGACCACCAGAAATCCCACGGGAATCCCAGACGTCGGCAAGTTTGAATAAAGTCACGTTATCGTGAATGAAAAACGCGGGCTTATCGCGATCGTGAAAGACCTATTTGACGTTTGACATTTTATTTCATAATCATTATTCAATATTGAATAATTCAAGTGAGTCATTGTTGTCAATTTCTTTGAGGGATTTCGTTTCCATTCGACACCAATGAAATTATGTTTTCCTAAATCATTATTAATTTTTCTCCTTCTATATAGCGACTCGCATACTAATGTCGAAATCCCACCTCTGATATACTTGTCTTTTTAATTTAGATATAATAAAGAGATATTGTCATCAATCTAACATTTTGAATCAGCTTAATGTTTTTCAATTATTGTCGATGTCAAAAATCATATTTTGTTCATTTCAATGTAAATATTTTTACTTAATTGACAGATCGATTCTATTGATCAAAAGATCTGAGGCGGGTGGTAACTCTCAAGGAATGGCCTGAATCGTGTCAGGCAGATAGCACGTTCAACTAATTACAGTTCCTTCCTTATCGATGAGCGAGAAGACAAAAATAAAAATAATATCGCGCCAACGTGATATCTCGTGGAGCATCTGAATTCAATAAAATAAAGAGCACAATAAAACACATCTCGGCTGTTACGATCCAACAAATGTGAAGAATTATGCTACGTTCTCGAACACAGGTGAATATAAAAATGGTTGACTCGAAATTCATTTCAATTGTAATCGTATCTTGCAATTTCGGTTACGTAATGAATTGGAGCAATGAAATTATAAAGCTATAATTAACAATGGATATTGAAAGAGGTTGTCATTTTGAATAAATGTTTTAAAATTTAAAATTATTTGACGCTTTCATATTGAAAGTCGGAATTTGTCATTAATAGATACTAATTTTAAAGGCTAATAAATTATCCGTAAACACTTGCATTAGCATTTTGAATCTCTATAGATAAAGATAGTCGCAATTACTACTGTCAGATAATATGCGCAGGCACTTACCGCGACCTTGGTTCTACGCAGCCTCGCGTTATATGAAATTATATCACGAGAAAATTTAATAATTATTACTCATTAGAATTATTAATTTATCAACTGTGAAATTCTTACAAATTATTAAAATAAAAAAAGTAATAAATTTGTTTTTTTGAATATTGCTTAGTCTTTTAGTGGTAATCAGTCAATTTATGAATATTGCATTATTCCGTGGCAAATTTTTTATTAACAATATTATTGTACGTTTAGAATTATCATTGTTCAACTCAAGTTAGATATGTAGACTTGAAGCAACGCCGAAATAAAAGCATTCGTTAACCGACTATATGTACGTGGTCGGAGAATCGATATGAGCAATTGAAATGCATCGTCGCCTCACTAATCAACTGATGGGCGTAATAGAATATATAGAAAGTACCAGCGGAAGATAATAGGAAGTAACGCAAGGTAATGTGAACTTCCGCGTGGGCAAGCCTGTGTTTTTCTTGTATTTAACGGCAATTGCACATTGTCTCTCGTATTTTCTTCCGATCACAATTAGGCGGCGTCTCTTGGTCGTATTTAATAAAGATTTATCATGCAATGGAGAAGACGAATGATCCGCTCTGGCCTAACCCAAATTGCAAATCGTTCTTTGTCTCAATTTCTCGATTTTTCTTCCAACCACTCCTAATTTATTCAGTCTTATTTTAAGCGTGTCTACTATAGTCGATGAAATTCCTCCTCGCCCTTTGGGTTCAATAATCTGCTCTCTTCTGCTGCACTTTTTTTTTTTATATCTGCATGTATACTCCCCTATGTCATCACATGTTCTTATAAAATCAGAAAAATATGCAAACCATCGAATAAAAAAAGTGGCACTTATTAAAAGAATAACACATCATCTTTACCCTTTATTCGCGAAGTTGCATTCTATCGTTCTTTACAATCTTATACGATAACCGTTTCTTTTAAAGCATATACTCTGTCTATTTCATGACTGCATACTTTGTCGACTAGTACAAAACGAAACAGTATTGCCTTTTATTGCACGTTCTTTGCGATTTGAGCAGTTTTCTTTAAAGAGGACGAGCTTTACTTTGCCTCTTTAAGCATCCGATTCGATTCTCCCTCTTCAGCTGGTTTCTTATTCGTAATTTATTATTCTATATGGTGAACCGCTTCTTTTGCAACATTTCTCCAACTTATTCATCCCGCTCGTCGTAATATATTCTCTGTTTTTGGTCCCTCGTAGTTTGTTAATGCGTCCTCATCATTTATCTGTTTAATATAGGCCAATAATTATATATAATGAACATTATTATATTACAAACGTAATGATATCCGAGTTGACACTTTATAACGACCGCATTGATCCGTTCGTAACGTGCGCTGCCAACTGTCACGAATAATATTAAGTTTACGATGTCCTCGTAAAGCAAGTTATATATGGTTCCCTGTCGAGACACGCGCTACGTTTGGACCTGAATTTTCAAATATGTTTTATCAAACTCTTCTTTCCAAATACCCCATTTGGAATTGCCATATATCTCGAATTCTGTTTTAACGCGGCAATTGTCAGGGTATTTTGTCGTGTCATTGGAGTAGTGCTGCTTATTTTCACCGTAGTCACGCGGTTCTCAACATCCAAATAATGAGCAAATGAATACCGCGTTCATTATTTATTTTATCCTTACTCGCAGCGTTATTTGTATCAAATTTTTTTCCCTTTCCTCTACAATTTTATAGTACAACTTTGAAGTATCCATCAAGAGAACAGCAGATGCTTCAAGTAGTCGTATAAGCACTAAACCGCAGCCCGGCAGATTTATTCGCCCAGTCATTACGAAGTCCGATGCAAAGTACACCCTGTACATACATGCTATCGCCGTCTTAATGAACTGTGGCGGAACCGGGATTCGCCGCGAGGGGGCGTTTTCCCGATCAATTAATGCTTCTACCGCAGAATCAGAGAGGCAGCGAAGGCGTTGGAAGGCGAACGACCGTAAGTAAACAGTATGAAAATAGCAAACGAAAGAAACGACAACCAAGATAGAAAACCTACGCGTAGGTGTGCGTGTGCGCGCGCCTGAAGCCTGCGTAAAATTCGCTAATTTCACTCGAAAGAAATATAACACGATATACAGCCAGATAAGGAAAAGAAAATGAAGCGTATCATTACGAACGTGAGGCAGTGACGAAGTACGAACGATTGATAGAAAATGCGCGCACTTGGAAAGTGGGATCGGAGTAACGGTACTAGTAAGCTAAGGAGAGTAATACATGAAAAAAACAAAAAGAAGCGGATGTAGAAAAATGTGACGATACACTCCCATGATGAATGACGCGGAGACCGATGGCGCCTTCCGGCTGACACGTCATAATTATTGAATTACGCGGAAAATCATTCCGAAATTGCGGGAAAACCGTTCAGGCGCCAGTCATCAGAATGATTCTCCACCGGTTGAAATTTGCGAAATGAAAAGCAAGGTTGTAAATAATTTGGCGCATTTATATGCGCGCGATGAGCGATAAACACGTTACTTCGTAGCCTCGTTAGCGAAATGATAAAAAAAAGTGCCGTGGCATTAGACGTTATGAATACTAAATGGACGGAATTAATGCAAATTATTATTTTATTGGAGAATTGTTATTAGCCAATAGAAAACGAGGGGGACGAGTTTATCCGCACGAGAAATGAGTTTTCCGGTAAAAATGAACCGGTGAAATGTGAACTGGATATTTTCAACTATATAAGCATAAAATATTAACGACTATTTTCCGTTTGGCGTTTCGTCTCGTTAGCGCATAATAATTTTGCGATGTTGCACATCATCGGCGAACACCTTTCCGTTTTGATACACACTTAATGAAATTACTGTTCATATGCCTGCAATATCTATATATAGTAATTTACAGGTATTTGCTAGAACACACGAAATTATATACAGCAAAGCTTCAGATACGTAGGACCGGCCGTAAATTTTTCCGAAAGAAAGACTATATTTGTTGTTGTTTGACGCGTTACGAATGACATTATATCGTATAGCTAGGATTGTTTAATTATGTCACGCTATTATATGAATAATAATAGCCAAAATACCACACGACTCCAACTTCTCATATAGGAAGCATTTCATATTTTCCCCGTGATTAATTGACCAGTTACGCAAGATTAAAGAGAATTATACTAAGGTATTTTTAACGTACCTCTCAGCATGGTTGCAGACATTTTCTTGGTTGATGGTACAAAATAGCTTGCTTCCACGAAATTTCCAAAATAGATCATTTAAATCACACTTTATTTAAACCATCGGACGTTATATTTAAATCACAATTGTACAGATACGTTGCTTTGTCCACAAGAGAATCTAAATTTGATGATAAATTAGTTTAGTCAAATAATATATAATTTGACAAGAAAAGAGCGACTTTTGCGCATATTTATTAATTAATTCGACCCATATACATTTAACGCGTGTGTAGTATCAAAGTATTGATGAATTTGGTAATTCGGACAAAATAAAAATATCATATACGTAGTATACGTTAAATTATAGTTAAATTAATATGTGTATATTATATTTTATTACAGATTACATATTATATATTATATCGCTAAAATTGTGATGAATGTGAGCCTTCATCGACCGTGTCATAAAAAGAGTTTAACTCTCATCATGGGGTTGGCGGCCGAAGGCCGCAGGGGCGAAGCCCCTAGTTTATATTTACAATTTTATGTTAAAAATTTTTTCGTACTGCTATATTATTTTTTAAAATGTTTTCTTGTTAACGAATAAATAACTAACTGTATATTCTCAGTGGTGATGAATTATACATATTTTCAACAATTTTTATTTGCAATTTGCAGTAGATTAAATTTGTAATACGATTTAAAGTAATTAATTTTATCGTCTGTTTGTCAGCATATTGACTTTAACGAAGGAAATACCTTCGGCAAGAATGACTAGGAGGAAATGAGCTGTTAGAAATGTTTACGGGATACTTCTAGAAAGCTAGCACGATATTTTCTGCATTTTAACTACCAATTATTACTTTTGTAGTTCGCAGAAGAATCGTTCGCGATTGATTTGACGACATTCCAATTTTGCCTGATAGCTTTTAAATGCAGTTTCTCCGTCAGACCTTTCGACATCTGATATAAATGTTTATTGGTTCCCGTTACAGACGCTTTTCATTAATGCATTCAGTTTAACATCTTGCTTTAAAATGATCAACGTCGTCGTAACTTATTGTAAATCTTTAGAATAAATTTAAAATTATTGTTATTATAATATAGAATTATTTATGTATGTACCCCAGTCAACAATCACAGAAGTTATGTCACAATTATGTAACAGTTACATCAAAATGTCCGCCTCCAAATTGTCATAGTTACATAACAGGAATAGTTACA
>JAPYZR010005325.1:0-11510 GCA_030522945.1 Trichopria nigra
AATAAGCGGATCGAGGCGAACTGTGGGTTACTATGGGCGCCGCCATGACACTATTGTTTCCAGCTATCATTCAATATCATTCAATGAACATTCAATATCCCCACAGAATTGTCGATATAATGTCATGTTTTTATTGCATATTTCGATTCGTCATAATATAACCTATTAAAATCTCGTTTTTCATTGTCATCTGATGGATTTCTACGAAGATATTAACGATTATGTGGTAGGCGTAAGGTAGCTCGTCCATAAGCCACATGTTAAAACTAATGAATTAAACATTTTTTTTCGGGGAAATTAGGTCGATAACCAATTCTCAAATTTCGCATATGCAAAGATAAATACTTTAAGTACAACATATTTTATTTTGGAAAAAAACTGTAGGACTTCGTTTCACGGATGAGCTACCTTAAATAGTATATTATGCGTAACAAAGGGCGAATCTCGCTGGAGATCGATATTTCGCACGTGTTGCATACGATATTTTTTAATACGACGTGCGCGAGGATCGATTATTCGCATTTGCCACTTCGGCCCTATATATCAAACGAGAACGAATTATAACGAATTAAGAAATGGCAGTTTTTAATTCGTTTTCTGTCCCAAAACGAATTGAAATGACTATTTCCTTTTCGTTCTAATCACATTCGGAGTATGTTTACACCCAACTGAATTCGATGCATTTTCGAAATAATGCGTTACGATTACTTTTGTAGATAGATGGCGTTAAACTTGGTGCAATCATAAATCTGAAATAATACGATTTATATCGTACCATGGTAACTGATAGATTTGAAACGTAATGAAACGAAATCATATTAAAGAACGTTTAGCGCCATCTGTTTGAGAAATAATTGCGGAACGCATTATTTCGAATTACATCGAATTTATTTCAGTGAAATAACGTTCAGAATGCATCGAGTCGGATTAGAACGAAAGAAAATGGTTATTTGAAAACGTTTTCTGTCCTATAACTAACATTTTCTTAATTCGTTCCAATTCGTTTTCGTTTGCTGAGAGTGCGTAATTAAAAGCGACAATCGCGCGCGAATTGTCAAAAAATGTTCGTACGCGTGCGCATTACATATGCCTTTCAATTGTACTCACATAACATTTGTCGCACTAGTGCGTAAACGACCTACTTTACGTGCACAAAACAACCACATAAAAGCGCGTTTTATATGCAATAGTTATAAAAAGTATCGTGTGTATGTCGTGCGTAATGTACTATATTATATATCATTTTGAAAAGGGTCGAAATGAGGAAGGAAACTTTGAGGTCATTATTTTACTGCTCTTCGATATATTAAATATATTTAACTTCTTATAAGTTTGCAGTATTGAATAAAATACAAAAAGGTATAACTGCTTGCATTCTATTAATCGCGCGTAAAATATGAAACTAAAGAGCAAAAAAATAGACGTACATTTATGAAGCAGCTAATATTCCAAACAATTACTGGTCCACAATACAACTGAATAGGTTTCGCCATACAGGTCATCATAATAAGAAGAAGTTTCCGTGATCCAATTTTTAATGAAAGCCAGTCAATACTTGCAATTACACCTACGACTTCTTGACTCTTTAAAAATAAAAAAGTAGGCTCAGTTAACATTTTTTTTTTTACATTATTATCTTGCATTCAGATAACAATAAAGAAGATGCGCCTGTAAATAAACTGTTAATTAGCACGAGTTAATTGAAAATTATTTATTAGATTCATATAATCTAGTAAAATCGTTTTTTAACATTGTGACTTGTTTATGCACTGGCAGGACGTTCCCTGGTTTTTATAATAACTGCAAGACTTATTTTTAATCGTAAATAAGCCTCACATTTTTATTTTAACTTATTTGCCTGGCGTAGTATTTAATTTATGTTTTTGGGAATTTTTTTGTGGAAATCTATTCAACCGATTTTTTGTTTGTTTGTTTTTTGTTTTATTTATTATCATAGCAAAGTTAAATCGGTTCGAAGGTAGTGGTTAACTTGTCAAGTTTCTTAGACGTTGTCCGCCATATTTGTGACGCCTTTTTGAACTTTGACATTGTAACGATATTTTCATGAACATAAGAGTAACCCTTACGTATATAGTCTTTATTTCTATAGCTATAGATTTATAGAAGGAAAACATTCATAAGTCCGATATTTTACTAATTTTCTCATAATTAAAGCCGCCATTGTATGTCCACCATTTTGAATTTTAAAATTATGCCCCTTGGACTTGGACAAAGTGCAAGTCATTATCCACGGTTTTAACCAAATTAAACAAGGTTTGGTATTAAAATTCCAGATTCTTTATAATAAAATTAATGCGCATTTCATATGCGGATATACTTACGCTAAGAATAATTTCATTGCCGATCCAGCAGAACATAAAAACCTGACACACGGTGCAACCAAGAAAACAGGTAATCATAAAAAATCCAACGCTGCACACTGGTTGTTGCGACAGTTGGTATACGGTCGTGCAAATCTCGAATAAAGTCTCGAAGAAAAAAACGAATTGTATTTGTGAAAATGTAGCATTCACGCTATTTGTAAAACTGTAAATAAATAGTGCAATATTTAATAAAATATGTATATATACGCTTGATGTTTGATGAAGCAAGTATGAATTCTAATATGTCAATAATTCTTGCAGTGATCAGATAAATATTCTCTCTTCGGGAAAAAATATATGTCAAAATAAAAAAAAATGTGTTGTAACCCCCATACATATGCTAAAATTACTTTACATTAATCATATTCATTTTCGAATTTGAATCTTTTCAATGTACAATCTTCATTAAGCACAATAGCACATTGCTTATGTAAAATATCAGGTTTGCGTTTATACCTTAAAATGCATTTATGATCCTTGAGGCAATTGACGATTAATTTCTTCTCTGTCTGCACGTGTGATTTTATTGCGGTTACTTGACTTTTATTCTCGGCTAAAGTTAGCATCTTCCCTATTCTACATTTCAACATATCCAGCTGTGTAGATATTTGCAACATAAATCCAGATAAAAAGCAGGCATTGGCCGAGTACGAAATAACGAATGGTAAAGCCGATATCATTTGATGCACGTATGTTATCCAAAAATTGAAAGGCACTTCAACATCGTAAGGATACCATGTATCTATTGGTAGCTGCAGCTTAGACTCACTTAAAACTGCGTCGTCAATGATTCTACGCACAAATAAGGCCAAAGCACACGCCCAGGCGATAGATGTATAAACGATGGTCATCATCCTATAATAAAGTGTTTGAAAAGTCAAGTTTAGTAAAGTCTCAAAAAACGATTCCAATTATTTTTAAACAGAATAATATGTGGTACTCAGATATTAAAAAATTAACATCACTCCCGATTTTAGTCAACAATTTTACAGCCATGGATCAAAAATCGCATTAGAAGAATCTACTTTATAAGGTCTCCAATAAGGTATGTATATATATTTGAATACACGGGTAAAACATCGCCAGCAAACCTTGTTTTATATAAACATTTGCGACGAATCGTAATCTCCATCTCATCATTGTCATCGTTCCACCGTTTAGTCACACATTCCTTTAACAATGTAATGATTTTGTCGCGTTTCGATATGATCACTAAAATTCTAAAAGTGACGTGAACTCTAGCCATAATTTGACAAAGATCATCCAAAAGAGCGTCGCCAATATTTTCAACGTTAAAAACCAGATAAAGGACTTCCGCAGCATTCAAACTGATCATTAAACAAATTGTAATCATCGTGTAAGTATTAAAGATCCATTTTTTGGTATTTTTCAAGTGAGTCGGACGCCAGAGGCCGATTACTTTGTACATGAAAAACACCGTCGGAAATGTCGCTTCTTCTAAGAGAATATTACCGTCTCGTAGTGAATCAGTCATTTTTTGTTTAGAGTTACAGATTACTTTTTATAAAAATAAAAACCGTATAAATATTAAAAAATGCCGCAGTTCTTTTTTTTTTTTAGTATGATTATTACGTCAGATGTAAAACTATTATAAATTCTTTTAGTCTTCCAAAATGTGTTTATTACTATTACAATATAACAACTTTACAAGAAAGACCATTGTAAACTATTTTGAGATATTCTTCTACCCCCTTCGCGGTGAATGTGAAAAGGATGCACACCGAGAACCCCACTCCAGAATAATTTATTAATACGTAATTGTATGGTTCGATGAAACGTACAATTTTCTACTTCCCTCTGTTCCCTTGTTAAGGCTTCATTCGAATACCGGAGAAAGCTACCCCCTCCCCGACTATCTAAAGAACTACGTTGCAATACATTATCACGTTATAACGGGCAGATTAAAAAGATGATTGTATTTTATTACAATTTCTCAGTGTTCGGAGAAACTGGATTATTGGCAATGACGACGATAAGATTACATTTTTAGTCGATAATATCGTGAATGTAGCATGGAAATTACAAGAAATGTTGAATGTTTTTTTATTTCGCTGATAAACGTGTTACTATAAAGTCGATACATTTTACCTTCAGCAGGTGAGGCTACCAGGGTATAAATAAACGATTCGTTAATGTTAGACTACAAGAACGAACAAAAGGTGCATTGCGGAAGTTGAGCAGTTTACCGCACAGCAGTACACAGATTCACTAACACTGACACGCCAAAATGATCGAAAAAAATTTAATTACGCTTCATCCCCTTTCTCGAACACGGAAATGACGTTTCCCGGTATAGAAACAGTCGTGAAAGAGTCTCTGAACCTGCTGGAGTCAGCCGATGTGCTGCGTGTGAGTACAAAAGTCATCATCAGTCACTTATTTTATTTAAATTTTCTCACATATACCATGTTTCAGTTGGATTAATATATTCAATTCAAAACATACAGAATTAACCAGAATTTTAAAAAAATTATATGTGTTTCGATTTTAAAAGATTGCATAACTTTCGAACACTTTCTAAAGATATGGAGTTCCTGACAACTTTAATAATCAAGGTAATTTTAATAATGTGTCTATAATTGTAAAATATTTATTACGCTTAGCATATGAAGTATCGTAGTTTTGACGGCTTTCAGAGATATATGTATATGTATAGTCGTGTCTTCGTATAAATTTTTATCTTACTTAAAATATATTATCGATATTGAATTTTAAACTCATACATGGGGTGTATGTAATCTTAGGTGGAAATGGGCCAATTTTAGGTTGAATGAAAACAAAACTTTGTGTGAATGGTAAAATTAAGTGAAAATAGAAATGTTACAACTTAGGAGAGGATGGTCCTCGCGCTCACTTAGAATTGCGAGCTAATATACTAGATCGGCTATTCCTTTCTTGGTCACTTTTTCAAAAGTTGTAATGGGTGAAACGTGCTGTAATTTAGATGGATGTAACCGACGTTATATTATAAACATATTATTGTAAAGAGAGAGAGATAAAGAGAGAGAGAGATAGAGAGAAAGAGCGATAAGGCGCCCTTATAAGATTGGTCGAAAATACTAGGAAGGGAGATATTCCTAGTTCCAGAAGGAACTGCCTATAATAATGGACAATGGATAGTAAATAACAACATTCGAGTTTAATCTCTGAGAGTTTAGCCATGTTCGCACGAGGGTCATAATTTCGTCGGCAATTCGGTCGTACATACCAGGTCGCCATTCGAAAAGATTCGCAAGGACACGATACGACAATAGGTCGCAGTCGCGACTCTATATACCGTAATTGACACGATCAAGTTTCTCCAACTCAATTAACAACCACCATCTACATAAATGCAATCTATAACAGGTCGCAGTCGCGGGTTCATTTCTCGACGAATCTGCACGACTCCAGAAAAATATTGAATTTCACTTTAATGTTTTCATTTAATTTCATTTCTATTGCCAACAATAAAGAAAGGCGAAGCTTTGGTAACTGCTCAACGTGTCCAACGGGTTGAAGAAATCCAAACATTCGAACAGTCAATTATTAATAAACATCTGTCACTTCACCGTACAGAGTGCAATTGGAAGTATGTATATTTTTTCTTACTTACACTATAAGTTGTTGCTTTGCAGAATATTCAAATATATGAAATCCTTTATCTGCAAGAACTACATCACCTGGCTCCAAAAGATTTAAAAACCCACATTTGATTGTTATCTGAGCATATGTAGTTCGTCCTTCAAAGCATTTTCACACAAAGGAAATACATCCGGTTGGGGTGCATCCGACCAGAATTTTTAAGGTAAATCCCTTTTTATAATGGCAGTAAAAACAAACATGTTGCGAAACTAATGGCGGTTGCTCTACTAGAAACTCAGTACACTCAATAATGACTCGACAATTGTCATAACACTGCGCTTAAAAATGTCTGGCATTGTTGACTGAATGGTTTCTTTTGGAGGGCACATGACAAATTTAGCACATGCTTGCGACAAACATTTCAAACACGAATAAAATGTTCTGGAAACTGTTGTTCGGTGAACACCAAACAAAACACGCAACGAAGAAAAAGAAAGTCCAAGTTTCATTTTAAATAGAAATATTAATGACCGATTTTCATTTTGCATAACCCTCTGTACCGCATTCTACCAAAACTTTCAATAACAGCTTAAACGACGCAAAATTGACCCCTGCAAGATCAGTCAAGTCTTGATCATCTGTTATTGAACTTAACCCATGAAACCCTGTTTTACACTTAAGTAAAGATTCATTATTTACATCAATTGGATCCAGACCCACTAATTTATTAGCAAAATTTTCTCAAGGATGATTTTTTTTTCGGTGGCAGTGGGATACATGCTTGTGTTTCAGCCACTTAAACTCTTCCATCACTATATCGGTTGCACATGAAAATGTCCATGTCACTTCTGGGCTCCTCTAAGAAATTTACTTGGGTTCCTTTGCTTCGCGATGTACACTACTGTGGTAGAACGTCCACAACGAAGAAAACTACCTGTCCGGTTTGGATTGATGGTGATCCAACTGCCTCTGTAGTGTTGGATGCTTCATTTAATTTTGTTGAGATTCCAACAGTCGCTATCAAATTTCGACGCATATTCCTCTGAAACCTGAAAAATAAACAACCTTTTAAAAAATGATCCTTCTATACGGTAAACTGGGAGGTAAAAATGAAGTTTACCAAACAAACTTTATATGTTAATTTTGCTCAAATCAATTGGCTCCAATCCTAATATGTTGTGTAATTATTTCAGTCGGTCCAAACATAACATTCATTCGCGGAAACTACATATACACATATATGAAATCTGAGCTTAGAAAGGCAGCATTGAGTAAGTTACCATCTTTATAAAGATCATGTATTTAAGGATGACACAGAAGATAGTCGAAGTATGAAAATAGAGACCAAACGTGACAGAAGATAGCAGTGCATAAGCAATCAACAATTCCTATATTGCCTGTCAAGTGCCTGTTGTCTTGATGTTTCACTGCTGGCAGTTGGACCATATTCCCTGGGCAATATGGTTGGCGCAAAACTGGGACTTCGAGGATGGCTCGACTGTTTATTCCCAATGAAGTGTCTGCTGCATATTCGAGACGAGGTAGTTGGTTGCCACGGAGATCCATCACTGCTATAATAAGTATACTTGTTATACTTTAGAGTACATGGAAACAAACTTGACATTAAATTGTAATAATTATAAGGTATGTATATTGACACGAAACGTGGTTATAAGAAGTAGCGGCCAAATTCGGTAGTTCAATTAATTTATTAAAAAATGTCAAGCTCCTGAAGAAGATGACAATGGTCATCGAAACGTAGAACATAAATAATAATAAATTAATTGAACCGAATTTGACCGTAGCTGTCAAATTAAACTGTAATTGTTATGATACTCACTTGACTCTTTTAACAGCTTTTAACCATATTTCTCTTTATACGGAACGATGCTTTATCACAGGAAAAGTGTAAAATCGGGTCTCCGGTGGTGCATTAACATTATTATTTTTGCAACCCACCACGCAGCAGAACTTCGATGCTTTTCTTGCACTCATAATAAATCATATGTATGCGTAGCTCTACTCCGTTTTATAGTGCACAGGTTATGATAGTTATGAAAATAACCTTTCGACGATTACACAGATTACACCCAAAAGTTTCCCATTTCTGCCGCTAGTTTCGCAACATTCGTCTTCCCCACCCTTTCCATAGTCATGCACAATACTCTATAGTATTTCCGCATTATAAAAATTTATGAATTTTTGTCAATCTGTTTAAATATCTATTTGCAAACGTATAACTTATCTGCTAAGGATTGATCATGCGATAGATGAAATGCATGAAGTAGTGATTTAAAGGTTGTAGTAGAATGAGCTGAACGTACGGAGTGAGGCAGCATATTCCATCATATTTGGCACATCTAATTTAAGGTTATGTTGGCGGAGTGCCTGAGGTCGAGGTTAACTGCGGGTGGAAATGTTGCAGCAAGTACGTTAACATAAAATAGAAAGCGTTGTTGTCACGTCTACAATGATCGATGTAAGGTCGTAAGAGGGAACAGATTGCGGTAGACGATACGAAATCAAATTTCGGAAGAATAGACAAAATAGCGTGATAAACTTGTAGTACAATTTTCTATTATAATGAATTCTTTGGATATTAGAATCTTCGTTCGATGTCTAATGGCGAACCGAGGCATCAGCGATGATCAATTTTTTGTTGCCATTGATAAACATCAACAGGGCCATTAAGGTCTCCCTATACTAAAAATTTCCATATATGGGATCTTACGTAGGAATTTGACGTGCGAAATCCCACATGCGAAAATGTTGGTTTTTATTGAACAAAATTCTAATATTAAGACAATTATAAACAAGAAAGAAACATATTTTATTGTAATAGAAATAGTTTCCGAGCAAAAAAAAAAATGAGTGGCTCATTAAAAATTTTAAACAAGAAAGAAACATATTTTTTTGTAATAGAAATCCTATATAGGAATTTTGAAATGGGATGTAAAGTCGATTTAAATCAAAACGTCTCATCCGATGAAGCAAGAACCACAATCGCAACAGGGGGTGCAACATTCGTCAATTTCTCAGCATCCCTATTCTGTTTTAAAATTAAAATTATTATATTTCGTAAAAAATACAATTATATTCTACAATGCAAAAAACATGGAGCTGTACTTTTACTTTTACCAATTTTAATGAACGATATCTAATTTTTCATACTTTAAGAATTAAATATTAGTGCCGTTTAATATGACTATTTTATCAGTCTTGCGGTCTATTTCAATTGTGGGAATTTCAACGTGAAACTGAGAACAATTATGGATGGCTTTCCTAAATGGAAAATGTTTATTTATGTTTACTTATCTTTTTATATATATATATATATATATATATATATGTTTATTTTAATTATTTATTGCATATCACGTGCCGGGTGTTTTTGGGATGACGATGTCTGTGATTCGTACAATGCTGTTTCTGATTGTATACGCACTTGAGCATTATTATTATATTTCAGTACACGATGACCACAATCACTTTACACACTTTTTCAGCTATCAACTGTCACGATCCGAAAATCTAACTGTAAAAGCTGACGCGATGAAGCGACTCTCGAGTTCAATATTAAAAAGCAAAGCTTTATGACCGCATACCACATGTAATATTGCTGCAACATTGCTTCTATATACACATCTATAGAATATAAGTACGACATATATTTGCGAAGTTGACGGAGATAAGTAATACAGTAAAATTGCAAAGTAAACAATTGATTTAACTGATCATGTTCCTTGTAAAAATCACGTGAAAAAGTGTTCAGGGGCCACAACACAGGTGCGAACTGGTCGGTTAGGTACGGAATGTTCCTTAGATTTGGACAGGCGGGAGCCGCCATCTTGTAAAAACCAACAGTATAGAATTGGACAAGGGCTTACCACAATTATATGATTGGCTAATAAAATGTGTATGCAGTCCAGTAATTGGGCATGTGTTACAGACGGACTTGTAGGAGAAAATGTTTTCCCAAGCTACGTGGGAAGTTATATATCGAGGTGGGTTAATTAAAGTCAATTTGACATATGTTTTCTTTTTATGTCTAAACATATACATATATTATCACACGCTCGCACGTAAATTAAAAATAAAAAAGAAGAATTATTTAAAAATTGTTTATTGAAGGATTATACAATGAATACTCATATTGCCATCATTTCTACCGTTCTTTTAAAACCTAAGATAATTCTATTTCATCATGAACTTTAAGTAAGTATCAAATTTAGTGAGAATTCAGTCGAACAAGTATTATTAAATTTTTACTACAAAATTATTAAATTATTACTACTTTATGATCTTTTCCAAGTGTTTCGACCCACATTTTAACTAATACTTGTTAGACATCCATTACCTAATTTAGACTAAGAGATTCATGTCTTATTGTTCGCCACTTATAATGGAGGTAGATTTTACTTTCATTTGATCAAGCCCGCAAATCATTTCCACCAATAAGCCGCTTACCTCATAAGCCCGGCAGTGGCATACCGTCTCAAATATGTTACTTTACAGATGAGGAGAGTGATGAAGGGTAGCTTACGCAAAGGTAGGAGATGGTAAAGTAAGGGATGACAATGTAAGGGAAGTCCGACTGTACCTAACATCCTCTTCAGAACCATTTCAAATAGGAATGATATTATCCCGAAGAGGAGGCGCGCCTCCACGCACCGCCTGGAAACGCCTCTGATGGTCAGTGACCCATGTTGGCTTGGGCTCGGTCGTGCTTGTAGCGAATGCCGATAGGTTGAACTCGATAGGAGAAACTCGAACTTGGAGTGGTGGAGAAACACTGACGATGCCGAAGGTGATTCTACATTGAATGAAAACGCGTCGCGATCGCGATCGCTCCACCCGCGCGCGACTTAAGCGTCGCTTATTCGTGCTGCTCACGAATATGGTGCGGAATACCCATCAATAGAACAGTATGGTCATTCGATGAACAATTCGACTCATGACGAATAATTGAATTTCACATTATCATGTCTACATTGCGGATATCTATGAAAATGCGAAGGCAGATTTATTTCAACGCCCAAGCATTGCATGCTGCGAATACTGAGATGCATAGCCCCTATACGTTTTCATTTCAAGTCACGTTTCGTCTAATGGTTAGCAAAACAAATAAATGCAATAATGTCAATGTTGTAGTGATAAACATAGCATTCCATTGTTCCCTGCATATCAATTTTGTAGTTCATTCTTTTGCTTTTTCTTACTTCGCTTTTTTTCCAACTATGGCATGAAACTTGTCAAAAACTGTATTATATTTGTATATGTGAAAATTATAAGTAGTAAATAAAAGTTATAATTTTTCTGTTATAAAAAATACCTTATACCTATTAAATAAAATATATATATATATATATATAAAAGCACACTACGTGTAAGAAAAAAGTGATATGAAGAGAACAGTGGATTGTTATGTGTTTATCACTATATCATTAATATTATTGCATTTATTTATTTTTCTTTGCACTAAATATTCAAATTTAATGTATACTTAATTTATTAAAATTGTAAAATTAAGTATTATAATAT